>CM062812.1:993012540-993075232 GCA_031772625.1 Pinus tabuliformis | reverse complement strand
TATCATTTCCGTTTTCCAATCTTTGGCTGCCTTCAGAAAAATATCAAAATCATTACCTGTTGACTGACGAAGAGGAAGCCTCGGCATGGCAACAGTTGCAGACCAACAGCGGATTCCGAGCTCTACAGACGCCACTTTTCTCCAGCTACTGCCTGAGTACTTTGCATTGCCAGTCCCAGATACTCAGACTCTGATTCAGACGAAGGGGTTGCCTGAGGACATGCAACATTTTTAGCTGGGGGGATGTTAGGACTCCAATATGTACCATTTTGTATATTTTGATATCATTTTACTCTCAAAACCATAAGCTCCAATGTCTTTTTCATTCACTATATCCTAAGGTATATGGAAACCTTCTCTTTATTATATGGTTAATCTGTCTTACATTTAATTCCATAATACTCTTATATTTTATCAATTATTGAAGTGCATTGTTGCTAACATAAGTTGAAGATCGCAGATAAAGTTATATGCCTTGATGAGAACGAGCGGCTGTAGCTGAAACAGCTGACTGAGTTGCGGGAACAGCCGACTACGTTGCTGAAACAGCTGGTCCCGATGCTGAAACAGTTAACTCAGCTGCTGAAACAGCCGACAAAGCACGCAAATTCCGTTATGCGTAATTTGCGATTCTGAAGAACTTTTTGTGGATAATAGCAGCAGGCCGAAGATACGGTTACCTGAATTATTGTAAAGATAGCATGACTGTTGTCTCGGTTGTAACAGTATCTCTTTTTAAAGAAGAACAGAATAGTCTTGTTTTGAACAGAATCGAGATATCCGCTCTTGTGTAAAATTGTAAATGATGTCTCCTCTTTAAAAAGAGGAGACATCATCATTAGAGGGGATCGAACTGTAATTTTGAGAACAGCATTGTGTGAGACAGGAGCTAGTCTCCTTTTTGTATGTACCAGTTTCTTGACAGATGAATAAAGACCTGTTTTGAGCATTCTAGTTTAATTCTTTCTCTTGGGGAATCTTGTGAGAAGGAAAGGGCCCGCCTTCCTCACAAGATCCACCCCTTTATTCCTGTAGTTGTTTATTTCTTATGTATTTGCATTGTATTTAGTTCTGTTGCTGAAACACTAGTTACATGGTTTGTGATACTCTGTTTCTTAGCGCTACATGTATTGATTGCACGAGTGGATGATGAGAGCATGTGCTGAAGATCCCTGTACAGAGGGATAGGGTCTTGCTCCATTGATTGCTTTCTTTTACTTGCAGTGTGATTAGAACAGAGAGGCCAAGTGCTGAAGATTCCTGTTCCTTGGAATAGGGTCTTACCTCTTAAGGTTACTTCTTTTGCAGTGTGATTAGTGCCAGGCAGCAGGTGCTGAAGTTCCCACCAAGGAATAGGGTCCTGTTCCTGCTATAGTTGAATGATTTCTTTTCTTATACATTTATTTCCCTTTTGCTGTAACAGAGAAATCGTGTCTGCTATAAGTTAATTGACTTCAGCTTTAATTAAGTAGACTGTGAATTGATAGATTGCTGAATTTAACAATTGTGTGTGACTTTCTTTTACTACAACATTGAACTGCTTTTGAAATTGAGCATATCCAGTGCGCTATTACCTTTGGAATAAAAAGACCTTCTCGGGTTGACAATTTATGTGGAGCTCGAATTGTGAAAACAATTAGAGCGGCCAACATTTTGGCGCCGTTGCCGGGGAAGGTAATTATAGATTTCAAAAAGCATTTATCTATTTTTCTAATGTGCAGATTGTATGAGAGGACGAGGAAACCAGAAGAAAAATAACCGCGCAGGTGGCAAGGGCTGGGGAGGACGAAAAACGTTTATTGACGAAATCGTATCAAAGGCTGAATCATCACAAAGACTGAGTTCTCGAAAGTCAAAATTTCAGCGTTCCCCTCAGTCAGATTACAGAACAGAAGAAGTTGTGGGTCCTGAACATACAGAAGAAGTTGTGGGTCCTGAAAATACAGAAGAACCAGCAGTCAGCGCTAAAGAGTCAGAGGAAAGTAGCAGAATAGAAGAACATATCGAGGAGATAGTAGAAAGCGCTGGACGACCGGTAGGAAATATTGAAGAACCAATAGAGGATTCTGACGATCGAGAAAGTGCAGTAGGAGGACCAACAATGGAAGACAACAATGATAATTTCCTCTTTGGAGGAGGACGTACAGGTCCTGAAGAAGAAAGAAGGGATGAAAATTCTCTTTCTACCTTGGGATTTCCCATCAGTGATCTTCCTGCAGGAACAATGAAAAATATCCCATTGTCTGCCCTACCTAACTTTCATGGTTTATCTACTGAGGATCCTGACGAGTTTCTTTTTGAATTTGATATTTTATGCAGAAGCTATGATTATGTTACTAATGCTCAAAAGTTGAAACTGTTTCCAGCCACCTTAAAAGGGAATGCCTTGAGATGGTTCATGAGCTTGGGAGCCAGGTAATCACAACATGGGAGCAAATGAAACAAAAATTTCTGCTTAAATATCAGGACTACTGCCGGACAAGAGAGAAGAAGGATGAATTATTCAATATGGCACAAAAATCGGATGAAAGCTTGGAGGACTACATCGAAAGATTGCAATACAACATACAGAGATCCGATCATCCAGATATAAGTAAGGAAATTCGTAAAACAATATTACTTAGAGGGTTAAGGGATGATTGTTTAAATATGTTAAATATGCTTGCTAAGGGAGATATATCTAAAGAATCATATGATGAGATTTGTGAACTTGCTAAAAGATGTTCTAGGGGAGCTGCAAGAAACAGAATAAGAGATTCCACCTATTCAAGGGTACAGAAATCAGCCAATGGAGGAGCAACAAGAGCAGAGATAGGTAATTTGCTTGAAGAATTTAAAACCGAAATGCTAAGTTCTTTTGCTTCGCAGATTGACACTTTGCAGGTTAAGAAGAAGCAGGCTGAGGCAGAAGCAACTCTGGCTGTCTACTGCCCGAAATGTAGAGATAAACATCCACTAAGGGAGTGCCCAAGAGATAAAGTACCAGTTTGCACCCTTTGTGAGAAAGATCATGAGACAGAACAATGTCCATCTCTACCGGGATAAAAGCAGCGATGCAGCCAACAGAGGAAGAAGCTGAAGCAGTCTACCTGCTAACTCAAAGAAGACAGTGGCAACCTAAAGGGCAAGGTACGAATTCTGGTATGCCATTTAATCGTTGGAACAATTATTCTGCTTTTGGCCAAACAGGCTACCCCCCCTTCAACCAAATGCAATATCCACTTTTCAATCAAATGAGTTTCCCACCCATGCAAATGCAAAACCCTCCCTTTGTTGATCCTTCAATGTGGACTCCTTGGCCTCCACAGCAACCACCTCCTTTCAATCCTTGGAACCCAAGTTGGAATAATCAATCACTTCCATACCCAAATCAGATGCCTCAATTCCAACAATCACTCTCTCTGCCATCAAATGCCACCAAACAACCAAATGAGACCCCAACTACCCGCGCAACCAAATCCTAACCCCAACAATAAAGCTGTGCAAGTTATTGAAATTCAGAATCAGTCTATATCCCTACTATGCAATGTAATGATATTCATTTGAGATCTGGAAGAGTAGTAGAGCCTATTATTGATGATATAACTGATTCAGATAAAAATGAAACCGAAAAGCAAAAAGAAGCTCAACCACCTTCTAACAAAAATGCTGAATCAACAGAACCTCCATCCCCGAGCGTTTGGTTTTAACCAAAACAACTGAAACACCTGCTTTTAATTTTATGGGGGAATTGCAAAATTTGTATATTAAGATTCCACTTTTACAAGCATTAAAAGATGTACCAATTTATGCCAAAACATTAAGGGATATTTGTGTGAAGAAACCTGGTAGGAAAACCAAGGATCCCCTTACAGTACATGTGATGGGAGACTTGTCTGCATTAATGTCCGGAAAACCCCTCCTGTAAAATATGGTGATCCTGGCCATCCTACTGTTACAGTTCAGATTGGTAAAGCAGTAATCCCCGGGTTTTGGTAGATTTAGGTGCAGCAATTAATATAATGACTCTGGAAACTTCACAATTGTTACAGCTGAATAACACAATCAGAGATACACCCACCATTTTAGAGTTAGCTGACCGTTCCACAATTAAGCCAGAAGGGGTTGTTGAAGACCTGCTCATTTCAGTTGAATCCTGGAAATATCCAGCTGATTTTGTTGTATTGCAAACTAAAACAAAGCTGGGGGGACATCCCTTAATTCTAGGAAGGCCATGGTTGGCCACAGCTGATGCATTTATAAGTTGCAGATCTGGTTCAATGACAATTTCTAATGGTTATGAAACAAAACAGTTAACTCTTTATCCTCACGCTACGCCAGTAGTTAATAATGAAGATTCTATATGGATGGATTATGATGATAATGCTGTTCAGCCGATTCTAACTATAGGACAAGCTTTAACTCTTAAAGACAATACAGAAGATGAAATAATCAATAATTTTATTTGTGAACCTTCTTCTGTTATTGCTGAAACACACAATCAATTGACTGCAATTTTTGAAACTGATATACAAGAAAAGATTGAACCTGAAGATTCATCTCAAACTTTAAACACGATCCCATCTAAGAGCGTAACAGTTGAAATTGAACCCGGTAAGACATTAAACATAAATCCTGATTTAACAGACACTGAAACAGAGCAGCTAATGAAGTTATTACACAAATATAAGGAGGCATTTGCCTGGGATTACACGGACATGAAAGGTATTTCTTTCTGAATTATGTACTCATAGAATTTACATTAAAGAAGGATGCCGACCTGTTTGTCAACCCCAAAGACGGATGAATCCTAATTTACGAGAAATTGTTAAAGAAGAACTTCAAAAATTGCTTAATGCAGGGTTTATATACCCCATATCTGACAGTGAATGGGTTTCCCCGTTAGTAATTGTTCCTAAAAAAACGGGAAATGGAGGGTATGTGTTGACTATAGAGCTTTAAACAAAGCTACCCAAAAGGATCACTTTCCCTTACCTTTCATTGATCAGGTGTTGGACAGTCTTGCAGGGAAGAAATTCTTCTCTTTTCTAGATGGATTCAGTGGTTATAATCAGATAAAAATTGCACCCCAGGATCAAGACAAGACCACTTTCACCAGTCCTTGGGGAACTTTCGCCTATAGAGTTCTCCCATTTGGATTATGCAATGCACCAGCAACCTTTCAAAGAGCTGTTATAGGAATTTTCTCAGATATGCTGAATGACTGTATGGAAATATTTATGGATGATTTTACCCCCTATGGTGTGTCTTTTGAAGAGGATTACAAAACCTTGAGAAAGTACTAAAAAGATGTATTCAAGCCCACCTTTCCTTAAGTACCGAAAAATGTCACATGATGATGAGTGAGGGAATAGTGCTTGGACATTTTATTTCATCTCTAGGTATTCAGGTAGATCCATCTAAAATATTAGTCATTCAGAATCTTTCTGTTCCTAAAACTCAAACTGATGTGAGAAGTTTTTTAGGACATGCTGGTTATTATAGGAGATTTATTAAAGATTTCTCTAAAATAGCTTCTCCATTGTTTGTATTGCTTATGAAAAATGCTGAATTCAAGTGGACTAGTTCTTGTCAAAAAGCTTTTGAAGAATTGAAGCATCAGCTGTCTACTGCTCCTATTTTGAGGGGCCTGACTGGAATCTTCCATTTCACATATCCTCTGATGCTTCAGACAGTGCTATTGGAGCAGTCCTGGGACAAGAGGAAAATCATCTTCCTTATGCTATATACTTTATCAGTAAGAACATGACCTCTGCTGAGCTTAACTATACAGTTACCGAGAAAGAGTTCCTTGCAGTAATCTATGCCATTAATAAATTCAGACACTATATTACTGGTTATCCTACGTTTGTGCACACTGATCATTCAGCTATTAAATACTTAATGAACAAATCTGTTACAAATGCTAGAGTTACCAGATGGCTATTACTATTGCAGGAATTTGATATTACAATTATAGATCGGCCTGGTAAAGAAAATGTGGTGGCTGATTTTCTTTCACGGTTAAAAACTGATAATGATATTCCAGTGGATGATAGTTTTCCTGACGAATATTTGTTTGCAGTTTCTGCTCATTCTCCATGGTATGCAGATATTGCTAACTACTTGGTTGCAGGAAAACTACCAGCACACCTGTCATATAGGGAAAAGAAAGAATTGTTCAACAAAGTGCCAGGTATAGCTGGATCAGCGGATGTCTCTTCTATACTGGGCTTGATCAGGAGATTCGAAGATGCATTAGAGAAGATGAAGTGTATGACATACTGAAAGCTTGTCATGATGGCCCTTGTGGAGGCCATTTTGCTGATAAAAGAACAGCGCATAAAATTCTGAGGATGGGTTACTATTGGCCCTCACTATTCAAGGATGCAAAGAAGTATGTAAGGGCTTGTGATAGCTGCCAGAGAATGGGTCAACCCAATCATAGAGACCAAATGCCACTAAACCCCCAGGTAGTTTCTGAACCATTTGAAAGATGGCCTTGGACTTCATAGGACCCATTAACCCTCCATCCAATCAAAGAACCTATATATTAGTCTGCACAGACTATATGACTAAGTGGGTGGAAGCCAAAGCACTTATTAGAGCCAATGAAGAGGCTGTTTTGTCCTTCTTGTTTGAAGATATTTTCACTAGATTTGGAATCCCCAGAGAGCTAGTTACTGATGGAGGACCTCCATTCAATTCTCATGGTTTTAAATCTACTCTTCACAAATATCATATTCAACATAGAATGACCACACCATACCACCCCCAGGCCAATGGGCAGGTGGAAAGCACAAACAAAGTTTTAGAAGCCATTCTAACTAAAACAGTGAAGGACAACCGAAAGGATTGGTCCCAAAGGCTCCCTGAGGCATTATGGGCTTACAGGACTACTTGGAGAAACACTACCGGTTTTTCTCCCTATGAATTGGTTTATGGTAAAAATGCTATTTTTCCTGTGGAATTTGAAATTAAAACTTTAAAGACTGCCTTAGCTGTTAATCTTGATTTGAATGATGTGCAGACAGCTAGATTGCAGCAACTTTTGGAGTTGGATGAAAAGAGATTGGATGCCATTCACCAAACAAACATGATTCAGCAACAAAGGATGAAATGGCATGACAAAATTATCAAACACAAGCAGTTCCAAAAAGGTAATTGGGCCTTGCTGTATGATTCTCGGTTTGAAAATTTTCAGGGAAAGCTACGTACACGTTGGCTTGGACCGTATGAAGTAGAAGATGTCTTTCCAAACGGAACGGTAAGACTTGTAACAATTGATGATGCTAAAACACCTCTACTAGTCAATGGCCATAGGCTCCGTTTATACGAGCGCCCTGTTTCTAAAGAAGATTTCAAGACTGCTTGCATGACTGATATTCATTATCTTTTTCCAGGGGAGTCTTCTGCTCCTCACAGCACTTAATTTTTTGCACTATATTTTTAGTAGTAGATTAGATTTAGCACTAATAATCCCTGTCAAGGATTGGCATGTTACAATTGAATTTTGCAGATTCTGGAAAGGCAATAAGGAGGACAGATTCATCATGAGAAGATCTGAAGCTTTAAATCAAGAAGCTTCCGCCCATCATTTTATCCTCTTCCCTAAAGTAATATCCCTCCATTACTTCTATCATTCCCACCACTCCCGAAATATCTTCCTTCAGTCTGTGTTACCCATCCCTTACTGTTGAAATAAACCCTTATCATTCACAGACCTAAGTCAGTTATCACAATTTTCTGATTTTTCCCGTTGCTGAAACACCCGTTTCAGCAACGTAACACCAATTTTTCCCGTTGCTGAAACACCTGTTTCAGCAACGTAACACCAACTTTTTCCGTTGCTGAAATACCTGTTTCAGCAACATATCATTGATTCTACCCATTGCTGAAACACCTGTTTCAGCAATACATTATCAATTTCCTCCGATTGATGAAACACCTGCTTCAGCAATGTATCGTTCATTTGTCAATTGCTCACACATCAGTCTCAGCAACTTGTTATTATCAAAGCAGCATCTCTCTTTGACAACATATAAGCTTTCTGGTCCTTCACGATCATACTTCAGATCCTTTTGGTGAAAATTATTTGCAATATACCAGAATCAATTACACAGACCCTTCTATGATCATTCAAGGCTATTGCAACCGACACTTCGAATTATTAAAGGTAAAGTATAAGGTATATGGTTTTAATGTAATTCGGTTAAATCATATTAAAAGAGAGGATTTCATTTCATAATGATTGCATATCTCCCCACGTCCAATCATTATTATACCATACCATACGTAGGGGGGGGAATTCAAAAAATGGAATGATTATTTCGCATGCACCAACCTGCCGCCTGTTATCATATCCATTTTTGCCGTCATTTAGACTACGCAGCCATTGTTGCAACAACTAAGTCTGATCAGGGTCTGAGAATACTGAATTGTGCCTCTGCGGAAAAACTCAGAGCTTTAGCCATGGGAAAGGCGGCCATTAGAAATGAGCCCGGCTCCATAAGTCTTCTACAGCTCTTTCCTGAAGCATATCAGATCTTCCAACAAGCAGGGTGGACAGCATATTTTGAAAGGTTGGGAGATTTTAACGCAGAAGAAGTATTAGAATTCGCACAGAACTTTGAAGGCAATTTCTCAGTGGTCCGAGGGGTTCGCATTTCAGTGACAGAGGATGACATAGTTCAGGTATCAGGGTTGCCAGCTGAGGGCATTCGCTGGTTTAGCAGGAAGACGGTCGTTCTTAACGCGCAGCAAGACTTTTTGCGCCCGGACGAGCAAGTGGAACCTAGAGGCCGCGGGGTCAGTCTGCATTCACTTCCTCAACCATGGCCATCAGTGGCAGAATTCGTCAAACACTACCTCACATGCGAAGGGCGTTATCAGGTAGTGTACAACCATGACTTTGTTCTGCTGAATCATTTGAGGAATGGAAGATTGGTTAATATCCCTTATTATCTGCTTGGTTGTATTAAAAACATGTCGTATTATTGTAAGCAAGCCAAATCTCCAATGACATCCCTTACCCATCACCGCTTATGCCAGCTGCTAATACAGAGGGGTTTTGCTCAGCAAAATCCCCCTCTGCAGGCCCTACCTGAAATCCTCTGCAGGCCCTACCTGAAATTCCTTTGCAGGCCCACCTGAAGTCCCTCTGCAAGCCCCACCAGAAATTCCCCAACGACCTGAAGTCCCTTTGCAAACCCCACCCGAAATCCTCAGCAAGAGAAAACGTCCCAATTGTCTGAAAATCCTCATAAAGAACAACAGGAGGAAACCCTGAATTCTCCCGTCAACCCAACCCCGAGCTCGCCTCAGTTAGCAGAGCTAACACCCTCTACTATTCCTGTCCCTAGTGACGATTCTCCAACACCCCCTTCTTCACCCATTAAGAAAAAAAGGAAAACCCAGCAGTCACAAGTTCTAGACCACGGACAAGGTCCACATCCAAAATTCCTACCTCTCCGCAAAACCCTGTCCTGAAGAAAAAGCACTCCCGTTCAAGAAAAAGGAAAGGCAGCGATTTTGCTGCCTTCCTACCAAAAAGAAAAAGGACAAAGACTGTTGAGGCAGAATCTACCTCCATTTTCCCTAACCCTGCCACTATTGCATTGAAACCCTTATCCCCATCCCGAACTCCCCAGCCGGCCTCGTCCGAAGACACTGTCACACAAAAATCAGTGCCTCGGGATAATACGACATTGGTTATGGATCAAGGAGTGACTGCTCCACAAGAACCAGTCACTCGCCCAGTGACTGTAACACAAGAACCAGTCACTGAGGAAGAAGAATACACCAAGCAGGTCGATAATGGGAAATGCCCAGTGACTGTTCCACAAGAACCAGTCACTGAGGCAGAAGAATTTACAGAGCAGGTTGTTAGTGAAGAATGCCCAGTGACTGTTCCACAAGAACCAGTCACTGAGGCAGAAGAAATTACAGAGCAGGTTGTTAGTGAAAAATGCCCAGTGACTGTCCCACAATAACCAGTCACTGAGGCAGAAGAATTTACAGAGCAGATCAATACTGAAGAATGCCCAGTGACTGTCCCACAAGAACCAGTCACTGAGGCACAGGAACACAACAAGCAAGATGATAGTGGGAAATGCCCAGAAACTGAAATGCCAGAACTAGAGACTGAAATACCAGAACTGGAGATGGAAATACCAGAACTCGAGATTGAAATACCAGAATTGGAGATTGAAACACAGGAATCCATTCCTAACCCGGTGGATGAAACACAAGAACCACCCACTGTGGTACCAGAACTGGAGACCGAAACACAGGAATCCATCCCTAACCCGGTGGATGAAACACAAGAACCACCCACTGTGGTACCAGCATTAGTCACTGAGAAGCAAGAATTCATGACTGGTCCGATAGAGGAAATACAAGCACCACTCACCGTGGTTTCAGAACTAGTTGCTGAGGAACAAGGATTTATTCCTGATAGAGCACGAGGACTATTTACTGTGGTATCAGAACTAGTTACTGGTGAACAAGAATCCATTCCTGGCACGATGGATGAAACACAAGAGGCACCCATTGTGGTGCAACAACCAGCTACCACTGTGCATCAGCAAAATATTCCAGCAGAAACAACTAGCATACAAGGCCCACATACGATGGCATCTCTACTGCAGGAAAATGAGTTCCTGAAGTCTGAAATAGAAGCTTACAAAGCTGAGTTAGCCATGGCTCGAGAGGCTTTTGAAAAAGAACTCAATCTCCATACATTAGCACAAGTAGCCTCAATGCAAAACAGGGAGACATGCATAGAATATATGTGCAAAGAGTGTGGCATCATTTATCAGAATGCAGGCTATAAAGTAGTTGAAATTTCACTCCCTGAGACAATTATGACAGAGGGAACACAAGAGGAATGCCCCACTGCTCCACAAGAACCAGTAGGACCTCCTATGATGCAAGAAGAAGAAGAAGAAATCGAACAAGAGATATCTCATCCTTTGGGGACTGATGCAGCTATCTCGGCAGAAGAAACACTGCCAGAGCACACCACTATTGATTCAGATATTCCAGCAGAAGAAACATTGCCAGAGCACATGACTATTGATTCAGATATTCCAGCAGAAGAAACATTGCCAGAGCACATGATTATTGATTCAGATATTCCAGCTGAGGAAACATCGCCAGAGCATACTACTATTGATACAGCTGTTTCGGCAGAAGAGACACTGCCTCAGCACACTACTGGTGCAAGTATCCCGACAGAAGAAATAATGCCCCAATGCATTTCCTCTGAGGCAGCCATACAGACAGAGGGAATAGTGCCCAAACCTACTACTTCTGTTAAAAAGACACAGACTCGGCCATGGGACCCATTGGAACAATTCAACAGATGGAAGAAGGAACATGCTGAGAAACAGGATATAGTATTACAACAGCATAAGTTGCAATGGCAAAACTTTGTATACACTAACTGGGAGAACTTGGAGCAATTACTGCAAGAGCACAGGGAATATAAGAAGGAAGCCAGACAGTCTAAGGAACGGATAGCCCTGATGTTTTCATTGGTGCGAAAGTTGATGGTTACACGGAAACCTTCTGTAAACTACGCTCTTTTTCTTGCTGAACGACTAGCTTACTTTCAAATTAAATCAATAGCACATGGTAGACCACATGAAGTACTGACTTCAGAAAAATTTGTTGAGACCTTCAAGGAGGCCCCTGAAAGCGACCAGCATCTGCTGTGCGAACTCTACCTTCATAATGAAGCCATGCCTGAAGAAAGAAGAATTAATCTTATTCCAATTGCAGGTGATATACAAATTAGGGCATTTGCTTCATTTTTGTCTAATCAGCTCACTTGGCAGACTGCGTTCAATACAAGCAGTCATAATGAGGAGAATAAACTCCTGTGGATTAGGCCAGAGCCGGTAAGCCCAGCCATGTTTATAGCACAGTACTATGAATTCTTGCAGAAGCCAGGTATGAGCGAGCACATAGAGCAATTACAGGCTTCAATCCTTTTTAATTGTCAAGAGCATATTCGAATGAAGGGTCCTGCTGCACTGAAGGCCAATGATCTCTTTTGGCAGCAATCAGATAAGGAAAGACAGGATTATCATCCTTTTAACCCTCTCAATTTTCACGCTGCATTGTATAGAGTCCCTAAGTATATTGATTGCATTCAGCATTGTGGAGTCAACTGGATTGGGTATCATTTCCGTTTTCCAATCTTATGGCTGCCTTCAGAAAAATATCAAAATCATTACTTGTTGACTGACGAAGAGGAAGCCTCGGCATGGCAACAGTTGCAGACCAACAGCGGATTCCGAGCTCCTACAGACGCCACTTTCTCCAGCTACTGCCTGAGTAATTTGCATTGCCAGTCCCAGTACTCAGACTCTGATTCAGACGAAGGGGTTGCCTGAGGACATGCAACATTTTTAGCTGGGGGGGATGTTAGGACTCCAATATGTACCATTTTGTTATATATTTTGATATCATTTTACTCTCAAAACCATAAGCTCCAATGTCTTTTTCATTCACTATATCCTAAGGTATATGGAAACCTTCTCTTTATTATATGGTTAATCTGTCTTACATTTAATTCCATAATACTCTTATATTTTATCAATTATTGAAGTGCATTGTTGCTAACATAAGTTGAAGATCGCAGATAAAGTTATATGCCTTGATGAGAACGAGCGGCTGTAGCTGAAACAGCTGACTGAGTTGCGGGAACAGCCGACTACGTTGCTGAAACAGCTGGTCCCGTTGCTGAAACAGCTGGTCCCGATGCTGAAACAGTTAACTCAGCTGCTGAAACAGCCGACAAAGCACGCAAATTCCGTTATGCGTAATTTGCGATTCTGAAGAACTTTTTGTGGATAATAGCAGCAGGCCGAAGATACGGTTACCTGAATTATTGTAAAGATAGCATGACTGTTGTCTCGGTTGTAACAGTATCTCTTTTTAAAGAAGAACAGAATAGTCTTGTTTTGAACAGAATCGAGATATCCGCTCTTGTGTAAAATTGTAAATGATGTCTCCTCTTTAAAAAGAGGAGACATCATCATTAGAGGGGATCGAACTGTAATTTTGAGAACAGCATGTGTGAGACAGGAGCTAGTCTCCTTTTTGTATGTACCAGTTTCTTGACAGATGAATAAAGACCTGTTTTGAGCATTCTAGTTTAATTCTTTCTCTTGGGGAATCTTGTGAGAAGGAAAGGGCCCGCCTTCCTCACAAGATCCACCCCTTTATTCCTGTAGTTGTTTATTTCTTATGTATTTGCATTGTATTTAGTTCTGTTGCTGAAACACTAGTTACATGGTTTGTGATACTCTGTTTCTTAGCGCTACATGTATTGATTGCACGAGTGGATGATGAGAGCATGTGCTGAAGATCCCTGTACAGAGGGATAGGGTCTTGCTCCATTGATTGCTTTCTTTTACTTGCAGTGTGATTAGAACAGAGAGGCCAAGTGCTGAAGATTCCTGTTCCTGGGAATAGGGTCTTGACCTCTTAAGGTTACTTCTTTTGCAGTGTGATTAGTGCCAGGCAGCAGGTGCTGAAGTTCCCACCAAGGAATAGGGTCCTGTTCCTGCTATAGTTGAATGATTTCTTTTCTTATACATTTATTTCCCTTTTGCTGTAACAGAGAAATCGTGTCTGCTATAAGTTAATTGACTTCAGCTTTAATTAAGTAGACTGTGAATTGATAGATTGCTGAATTTAACAATTGTGTGTGACTTTCTTTTACTACAACATTGAACTGCTTTTGAAATTGAGCATATCCAGTGCGCTATTACCTTTGGAATAAAAAGACCTTCTCGGGTTGACAATTTATGTGGAGCTCGAATTGTGAAAACAATTAGAGCGGCCAACACACATATATATAAGATATGCACATATACAGAAGATATGTGCATTTGTGTAGGGTTGGTGATTGGGTTTCTATAGAAAATGGAGATGGTTAGTTCACATGCTGAAATTGACAAAACACCTGAGAAAAGTTGCACAAGAAGTAGAATATCTGCATATATAAAAGTTGCGTGACTTTCGTTTTTATAAATCTTTTTTATATGCAAATATATTTCATATATGCACAACTTTTATATACGCGCATATTTTCCATATATGAAAAACTTCTGTATATGCATAACTTATGTATATGCACATATATTCTGTATATGCACATACCTGTGCAAAAATTGGCTTTTTGAGGACCTGTTAGCTCTGCTATGCGCTTGTGCGTTTAAAGAACCAAATTACTACCGTGGCCGTGTGTTTTTGCAAGAAGGGAGCTCGTAGCAGTTTATTTCATCCCTCCCCTTCATTTGCTTTATACCCTTATAACCCCTGTTTTCCTCCGTTTTGCCTCCAAAACCCTGTATAAACCCCTTCTCGGCCAAGCCCCTCAGTGCTAAGGTTTAACCCATATAACCGCGCCTTCGCAAAAAAAAAACGCTACCCACGGCTTTCCCCTGTCACATCAGTCCCGCTAAACCTCGTTCATCTCCCCGCCGTCTGATCAACCCCTGCCGCGATCCGACGACATTCGCAGCTCCCGCTCCCATAACTTGCACGCTTGTTAGCCAGCGGGGAAAGCGGTTTCCCGCGAGTCACATCCGCCACGCGTCGTCACTTGAATGGAATCGCGCCCCCCGCGTACGTTTACCGCCCTCCTCCATAAGTGGTGCGGGGAATACCACCCGCCACCAAAACTGCCGTCCCTGCCGATTAAACCCCGCGCATCTTCAGCCCCCGATCACCGTCGGATCTGCCCGACTGCGATCCGACAGCCCACGTTTCTCCATCCACGCTTTCTCCCGATACCCCCTGTAAGCCGATCTTAGCCGTTCATCCGCGTGATCCAACGGCTGAAAGCTGTTCTCGTCATACTCACGCCTCCGCCATGAAGTCTACGCCACCTTTGACTGTTCTCTGCTGCCGAAGAACGAAGGTGATCACCTACCTGTACTCAGCGTAGTTATTCTTCAACAACTCCATTCAAGAGCATTATGGTCGAAGAGCAAGAAGGATGTGCCTCGAGCGGTTAAACGTACTAATCAGTAATGGAGCCCATTTCATTTTATACTCCACCTGTGCAGGAAGGACGACCGAGCAACAGAGAATGTCAAATTAATTTATTAAAGCTAGCAGATTGTATCAGAGACCCATATCAGAGAGTTAAGGTGGTTGGTGGTCCATTATGACCCCTCCACGCATAGGATAGCAGATATTTTTGTAATCAACCTCTATATATACCGAGAAATAAGATTTAATGGGTTGATGGTTGTTGTTTTGATGTAAGGTTCAACTTCTGGAGACTGTAACTACTGTGATACCTACAGCGTCTGGTCTTCATTTTCAACTAATACAAGCTTCTTTTGCTGTTAATTGCTCACTTTCCACTTCTTCTTTGTTCCAGGCTGTGCCTATTATGAATTTTTCATGTGCTCTTAATGTTTAGCATTAGAGGGGCTGTCATCCCGCCTCTATGTTAGAATGTAGTATGTATCATTGAATGTGTATGCAGGTTTCTGTTATTTTATTGCCAGAGAGATGTCATCCTGTTTGTGCATTAGGAAATAGATTTGCAGACCTATTTACTGGTTGCAGCCGGCCATCACAGGGCCCTGTGCATCTGCTGGTGTGGTCAGTATTCTCCATGTTCACTTAATCCTCAAACTGTGAGTAATTGGTGGTCTAAAGCCTTGTAGTCTGGGGGTGTTCACCCATGTCTGGGGTTAAGCATAGTAGAAGTGGTTATCTGGCTTGAATATGCATCATTCCTTCCATTCATCCACCTATTTCCAACATTTTTGTTGAGTTTGTAATGTTCTTGAGCATCTCTGAGATACAACCTAGGAGAGTTTCTTGGGGTGATAACATTAATTGGTGCCGTTGCTGGGGAGAGGAGGTTGAAGCTTAGCTTCCCTGGGAGAACGACACAGTTCCAGATTTTGATGATAGACAAGGTCTGGGCACATTTCTGGTTGTAATCATCTATCTGGCGACTCCACTGGAGGAAGACCAACCTTTGGCGACTCCACAGTATAGTCCTAGCTCAGTTTGTGAGACATACTCGAAGAAATCCTCAGAAATCACCAGCTGAATCAGTGCCTGACCCTGAGAAGATTGTTAAGTTGAAGAAAACATCACAGAAAGGAGCATCAGGATCAGGTAAGCCCAAGAAATCTTATTTGTCTCTGCATGAGGAGTTTTTAGTTGAGAATACACAATTTGAAGACTTAGAGCCTAGTGTTGCTAGTGAGCAAACACCTGCAGAGATTCATAAAGCTCCTTGTCCATCTAGTTCCCCTTTGAATCTCAGTCCAAAGAAAGTTTCCCATACAGTCCATAACATCCCTTTTGTTGGGTGTGGAGCCTGATTATCTTCTATATTCAAAGGTATCGCCACATAGGACCCCAGTTCGAAATGGGGGCGGCAACGCCGCCCGTAAAATATTCGCTGTAGGGGGCGTCCAGGGGGGGGCGACTGCGACCTTTGGGAGCCCCCCCCTAGCGGGGGGGTTTCGGGGGCAGCGCCCCCGAAGCTAAATACAACTGCAAAATTGCCTTGTAAAAGTATAGTAATTTCTAGTCAATCTGGGCCGTTCATTAGGCGGATGATCTGACGGTAGAACTTATGTTTAGTTTAGGGTTTTTTGCCCTAGAAGGAAACCCCTCTCTTTGTATGAGGGTATTGTATTTGAGGCTGTGTGATAGATGTGTATTTCTGTGAGCGAGAAACAGAGAGGTGAGACTGTGAGAGAAAACAGAGGATATTACAGTGGATTTGCTGTAGGTTGTGTCTCTTCATTTTACTGGATAATAAAAAGGAAGGATTGGCTGTTTGGGGTGGACGTAGCCCAAACTGGGTGAACCACGTATATCTGTGTCTCTCTTGTTTTGTGCGTTTTCTGTGTTTATATTTCTGCAATATTTTATGTGTTCCATTGCTCCGTAATATATAATTTTCTAACAATTGGTATCAGAGCCGAAGGTCTATTTGGCTGATAAACTCGCAGGAAAGAAGGGTTCCTGGTTCGAGTGGGAGCAATGGCGAAAGATGGTAAGTTTAGGGTCGAGAAATTTAACGGCCAAAACTTCTCGCTGTGGAAGATGCAGATGGAAGATTATCTGTATCAGAAAGATCTATACCTACCATTGGGCGGAAAAACAAAGATGCCGACGGGTATGAAAGACGAAGAATGGAACCTTCTCGACAGAAAGGCACTCGGAACAATACGGTTGTGCCTTGCTGCATCAGTCGCCTTCAACATTTCGAAGGAAACCACGACAGAGGGTTTGATGCAGACGTTGTCGAAACTATATGAAAAACCCTCGGCCTCAAACAAGGTATTTCTTATGAAACAGTTATTTAATATGAATATGTCGGAAGGTGGATCTGTTGCAAAACATTTAAATGATTTTAATACAGTTACAAGTCAGTTAAGTTCTGTAGGGGTAAACTTTGATGATGAAGTTAGAGCTCTGTTATTCTTGTGCTCATTACCAGAAAGTTGGAATGGTTTGGTAATGGCCATTAGTAACTCTGTTTCTGGATCTAGTACTTTAAAGTTTGATGATGTCATCGGTGCTATCCTTAGCGAGGAAATGCGACGGAAAAGCTCCGGTGAGACATCGGGAAATGCTTTGAGTGCAGAGTCTAGAGGAAGAAAAATGGAAAGAGGAAAGAGCTCAGGATATCGCAGTAAATCAAGGAAAGGGAGATCCAAGTCCAGATCGGGGATAGTGTGCTGGAAATGTGGAAAGAAAGGACACCTAAAGAAATACTGTAGATCTCGGAAGGGAAAAGAAGGAGATGCACAGCAAGAAAACAATCATGAAGCAAATGTGACAGGTGAGGTGTTACAAGATGCTTTGATTCTTTCTTTCGAAAATATTACTGATTCCTGGGTGGTAGATTCAGGGGCTTCATTCCATGCCACACCCGATAAGAAATACTTTCATGACTATGTTCAAGGAGATTTTGGACAAGTTCGTCTAGGTGATGATAAACCCTGTAAAATCGTTGGAATGGGTAAGGTTCTTGTAAAACAGCAGAATGGAAACCAATGGCTATTAGAGGTAAGGCATGTTCCAGATCTAAAGAAAAATCTGATTTCAACAGGGCAGTTAGGCGGTGAAGGTTGTGTGACAACTTTCATAGATAAAGCTTGGAAGGTCACTAAAGGAGCCCTGGTAATAGCAAAAGGCGAAAAGGTTGGTACATTGTATTTATGCAATGGTATTTCTAACTCTGTTAATGCTTTAACTTCCAGAGGAGCAGATGCAACATTATGGCATCATAGGCTCGGACACATGAGTGAAAAGGGGATGAAGATTCTTCACTCAAGGAATTTATTGCCGGGTTTGAAGAATGTTGATTTGGACTTCTGTGAGAACTATATTTATGGAAAACAAAAGAGAGTCAGATTTCTCAGAGTTGGGAAAGAAAAGAAGAACGAAAAATTAGAGCTTGTGCATACAGACGTATGGGGACCTGCTCGGGTATCATCTCTCGGTGGCGCTCGTTATTATGTTACTTTTATTGATGATGCAACTAGAAAAACTTGGATTTATTGTATTAAGAATAAATCTAATGTATTTGATACTTTCAAGAAATGGAAAGCTTTGGTTGAGATTGAGACAGGAAAGAAATTGAAGTGTCTTAGATCAGACAATGGAGGTGAATATTGCAGCAAAGAGTTTGATAGGTACTGTTCAGAGCATGGAATTCGCAGAGAGAATACAGTTCCAAGAACACCACAAGAAAATGGTGTGTCAGAAAGGATGAACAGAACAATCATGGAGCGTGCAAGGTGCATGAGATTGCATGCAGGATTGCCTTTACGGTTTTGGGCAGATGCTGTAGATACTGCTGTTTATCTAATAAACAGAGGGCCTTCAAGTTCCTTGGATGGTGGTGTTCCAGAGGAAGCATGGACAGGTAAAAAGGTAAACTACTCTATTTTAAAGCCTTTTGGTTGTGAGGCCTTTGTCCATATTGATAAAGAAAATAGAACAAAGCTTGAGGCAAAGTCAAAGAAATGTACCTTTATTGGATATGGTGTTAATGATTTTGGTTATCGCTTATATGATTACGAAAATCACAAAATCATTAGGAGCAGAGATGTAATATTCAATGAAAAGGTCTTGTATAAGAACCAGTTGCAGGAAAAGAAACAGGAAAAGGAAAACAAGGAATACGCAGTTCTTGATGAAATCACTGAAAAAGTAAAGGTGCCTGAAAATAATAATAATCAACAACCACAACAACAGCAACCACCACAACAGCAACAGGCACCCCAAACACCTGAAAGTGGTGTTAGAAGATCTACCAGGATAGGTAGACCCCCCGAACGATACTCTCCTTCATTATATTATTTATTGTTGACTGATTCCGGTGAACCTGAATGTTATGAAGAAGTAATGCAGGTTGAAAGCAAGAAGAAGTGGGAGGTAGCCATGGAAGAAGAGATGGACTCCTTAATGCATAACCAGACTTGGGATTTAGTCAGGTTGCCTGTAGGAAAAACTACATTGAAGAATAAATGGGTTTACAGGCTGAAGGAAGAAGATGGAGGAAAACAGAGGTATAAAGCTAGACTTGTGGTGAAGGGGTTTGCACAGAAGAAAGGTATTGATTTTGATGAAATATTTTCTCCTGTTGTTAAAATGACTTCAATCAGAACTATTTTAAGTCTTGTAGCAGCTGAAGATTTGCATCTTGAGCAGTTAGATGTAAAGACAACCTTTCTCCATGGGGATTTGGAGGAAGAGATATATATGCAGCAGCCACAAGGATATGAGGTGAAAGGCAAGGAGAAACTAGTGTGTAGGTTGAAGAAGAGCTTGTATGGCTTAAAACAGGCTCCAAGGCAGTGGTATCTAAAATTTGACAAGTTTATGTCTGAACAAGGTTATACTAGATGTCACTCTGATCATTGTGTTTATTTGAAAAAGCAAAATGATGGTAGCTATATTATATTGTTACTGTATGTAGATGACATGCTTGTTGCAGGATCTAACATGCAGGAAATAAATGTGCTCAAAAGAAAATTGGCAAATTCATTTGCAATGAAGGATTTGGGAGCTGCGAAACAAATCCTTGGTATGAGAATAACTAGAGACAGGAAAAATCGTAAATTAACTTTGTCTCAGAATGAGTACATACAAAAGGTGTTGAAAAGATTTAACATGCACAATGCAAAACCAGTTAGTACACCTTTTTCTAGCCATTTCAAACTTAGCAAGGAAATGTGCCCAAAGACCCAAGAAGACATGGATTATATGTCTAAAGTTCCATATGCATCAGCAGTTGAAAGCTTAATGTATGCAATGGTCTGCACGAGGCCTGATATTGCACATGCAGTGGGAGTTGTAAGCAGGTACATGAACAATCCAGGAAAGGAACATTGGATGGCAGTGAAATGGATTCTCAGATATTTGAAAGGTACCACAAATCAAGCATTATGCTTTGGTGGTTCAAACATCTCCCTACAAGGATATGTTGATGCAGATATGGCAGGTGACAGAGATAACAGGAGGAGCACTACAGGATATGTATTTACTGTTGGAGGAACAACTGTCAGTTGGGTTTCAAAAATCCAAAGTGTTGTTGCACTTTCAACAACAGAAGCAGAGTATGTTGCTGCTACAGAGGCTAGTAAAGAAATGATTTGGTTACAAAGGTTTATGGGTGAATTGGGTAAGGCACATGATATGGGCACGTTATACAGTGATAGCCAAAGTGCCATTCATCTTGCAAAGAACTCAACATTTCATTCCAGGACTAAACACATACAGCTCAAGTACCATTTCATACGATCAGTGTTGGAAGATGGAGAGTTGAAGCTGGAAAAGATACACACTAGCCAGAATCCTGCAGATATGCTAACAAAAGTTGTAACCAGGGAGAAACTGAGAATATGCTCAGTTTCAGTTGGTCTTCAAGGATGACGATGAAGATGAGAAACAGCCAGGTCCAAAGAGGAGTCATTGTCCAGCAAATGGAGCAGCGGTGGAATTGCTACAATCAGTCTCCAAGTGGGAGATTGTTGGGTGTGGAGCCTGATTATCTTCTATATTCAAAGGTATCGCCACATAGGACCCCAGTTCGAAATGGGGGCGGCAACGCCGCCCGTAAAATATTCGCTGCAGGGGGGGTCCAGGGGGGGTAGCTGCGACCTTTGGGAGCCCCCCCCTGGCGGGGGGGTTTCGGGGGCAGCGCCCCCGAAGCTAAAAACAACTGTAAAATTGCCTTGTAAAAGTATAGTAATTTCTAGTCAATCTGGGCCGTTCATTAGGCGGATGATCTGACGGTAGAACTTATGTTTAGTTTAGGGTTTTTTTCCCTAGAAGGAAACCCCTCTCTTTGTATGAGGGTATTGTATTTGAGGCTGTGTGATAGATGTGTATTTCTCTGAGCGAGAAACAGAGAGGTGAGACTGTGAGAGAAAACAGAGGATATTACAGCAGATTTGCTGTAGGTTGTGTCTCTTCATTTTGCTGGATAATAAAAAGGAAGGACTGGCTGTTCGGGGTGGACGTAGCCCAAACTGGGTGAACCACGTATATCTGTGTCTCTCTTGTTTTGTGCGTTTTCTATGTTTATATTTCTGCAATATTTTATGTGTTCCATTGCTCCGTAATATATAATTTTCTAACACCTTTGTCTTCACCATCCATCACATTACTTCCTACCATTCAATTTGGCAGTATCCTTCCACATATCTCAGTCATGGCAGGCCAACAAGCACCTACGAAGATAGAAAGAATTGTAGCTGTCAGGTATGGACCTCTAGTTTTGCCTGTTTCTTTGAATCCCATGCCCGTGGGAGAATACCAAAAGTATATGCCCAAGTTCACTGGCACGGAGGGAGTAACAGCTGAAGAACACCTTGAGGCTTTCTATAGTTATGTTGATAACTTAGACATAAGTGAAAATGATGTGTGGATGAGAGTTTTTGTCCAGAGCCTTGATGGAGAGGCTAGAAAGTAGTTCAGAGAACTAGCCCCTAGATCTATTGTTGATATTGAAGCCTTAAATGAAGCATTTTTGAAACACTGGGGAGATAAAAAGGATTTCCTTATTTTATCATCATGAGTTTGGTAACTTGAAGAGGGAAAATGGGGAATCATTGCCAGATTTCAATAAAAGATTCAATCGTATGTATATTAAGATACCAGCTGAGGTAAAGCCTACTCCCACTTCTGCCAAACTCACTTATGCCAATGCTTTTGACTCTAATTTCTACCTGTTGTTGAGAGAAAGGAGATGTGCTACTCTGGCAGACATGCAGGATGCAGCCCTAGAAGTAGAGTCTAATATCATGGCTGCAGAAAAGCTCAAAGGTCAAGCTGACAGAAGGAGGCAGAGAGGTCAGGCTTCTACTTCCTCTGCTTCATCCTCAGAGCCTAAATTAGATAAAATGACTAAGATGATAGAGTCATTGGCTACTAAAATATCTAAGCTGAAGGTTGAGCAGAATTCAGGAAAGACAAGGTAGCATAACACATTTTCTCCAAGAAATCCAAATCCATTCAGAAGAGCAAATGAGAAGTTACAAATAATTCAGAGGGGAAAGGAACCAAATGAAGAACAGAAAGTTAAAGCTCCTTTCCAAAATGTAGTCATGGAGGAGGAACAATTTGAAGATGAGGATGAAATTCATTGCATGGAAGATAAAGGCAGTGCTGCCTTTTTGACATTAGCTGTGTATGAAGAGTCACTACTGCAGGACCAGAATAGTCAAGAGTGGGACAGAGAGGCTGTTCTGCAGACTGGTGAACAACAAAGATACAATCTGAGGTCAAATGCAAAAAATGTCAAGGAGAATCCTGCCCAAAGAGCTGCTGTCCAAACAGAGGCACGGAATATTAGACAGAGAGGACCAGCAGCTGACCCAGTTATCCTTAAAGCTCTAGTTCAAGAGGTAAGAGGTTCTGACAAGTTGCCTTCCTCTTTTAGCCTTGAGTCAGAAGTCCAGAAGTTAAAAATATTTGTGCCTCTGGTAGAGTTGGTAAAGAGTGAATTATTTAGAAAGCCTATCCTTGAAGCCCTTGAGCTGGAAACCACACAAACCTCCACTGACTCTGTCAATTTGCAAGATGATAATCCTGCTGTTGTGCTTAGCCCCATGATTGAACCTGCTGATAATAATTCTCCATCATTTTATGTCTCCTTGACCATTCATGACAAAATCCTCCATAATTGCCTGCTAGACACAGGGGCCAGCCACAATCTGATGCCTAACGCTGTCATGGAAGAGTTAGGCCTTGATATCACTAGACCATACCATGATTTATTCTCTTTTGATTCAAGGAAAGTAAAATTCCTAGGATTAATCAAAGACCTGGCCATTACCTTAACTCAGCTGCCCATGAAAAGTATGATGATGGATATTGTGGTAGCAGATGTCCCTCCTAAGTTTGGCATGCTGTTGTCCAGAGGATGGATTAAGAGACTAGGTGGGACATTACAAAATGATCTATCTTATGCCATTGTCCCAGTTTTTGGAGGAGAAAGCAGGAGATTGTACAGAGAAGCACAATTGGCATACATAATCAGTGATGAGAAGAATCCTACTAATCATCCCATATATGCCGTGGACACCGATTTTGGAGCATGTATCCTCCAAATAGAAGAATCCCAGAAGGCCTCAATGCAGATCAGGAAACCAGTGAATCAGGCCGAGGGAGAGCAAGGAAGTCAGGTTTGGGAGATGTTCTTTGATGGAGCATGTTCCAGGGAGACTGCAGGAGCAGGGGTGGTGCTGGTATCTCCAGAGAAAAAAAGCACACAACTGTCTTTCAAATTGGCTTTTAAAGTTACAAACAACATAACAGAATATGAGGCTCTTCTATTAGGCCTTAACGCAGCGAAAGACAGAGGAATCAAGAATATAAAGGTGTTTAGAGATGCTGATCTGATCATTCAGCAAGTAAACAGAACATTTCAAGCAAAGCACCCAAGGCTGAAAGCATACAGAGATGAGGTATGGAGACTCAAATATTCCTTTGATTATTTTTGTATTTCATATATCCCTAGAGCCAAAAATCAGCTTGCTGATTCCCTAGCTGTGTCTGCTAGTCTGTTTATCCCTCCCATGCCTCCCATACTAGTCTATGAAGTCCAGATGAAATACAAACCATCCTTACCTGACAATGTCCAGCATTGGAAAGTTTTTGATGATGATGATGAAATAAATAGATTTCTGCAAGTCATTGATGAGTTTTCCGAAATGCAAATTGACCAAGAGAATGAAGCCTTGGAAGAAAGCCCCAAATCCCAGCTTAGGAATAGAATTGGAAAAAATAGCATTGTACAGCTTCCCAACAATCATATTCCTAAGGGTTTAATTCCTTTAGAAAGACCGTTTGACCAGAACGATGTGCCTTATAAGGCTGCCCAAAAAGAAGATCAATTTGCAGTCTTTAAGCATGATATAGGGAGTCCAGGACAACCTAGATACATAAATCTATCCACTCATCTGTCTGCTGATCAATGTTTGATTACTGCAATTTAATGAAGCAATTTGCTGATGTGTTTGCCTGGGAGTATAGTGACCTCAAAACCTATGATAAAAAGATTATTCAGCATAAAATTCCTCTGGAGAAAGACACCATACCTTTCAAGCAGAAACTGAGACCAATAAAACTTATGCTTCTTCCTTTGATTGAAAAAGAAATTAAAAAATTATTGGTTGCCAAAATCATAGTCCCTCTCAGATATTCAAAATGGGTAGCCAACTTGGTGGTAGTGAGGAAGAAAAGTGGAGAAATCAGACTGTGTGTTGATTTTAGAAATTTAAACAAGTGCTCCAAGAAAGACAATTATCCCCTACCCAAGATGGAGCATTTGCTGCAAAAAGTCTCAGGAGCCAAAGTAATGTCTTTCCTGGACGGAATTTCAGGCTTTAATCAGATTGTTGTGCATCCAGATGACCAAGAAAAGACTGCATTCACCACTCCTTGGGGCACTTTTATGTATGCCAAGATGCCTTTTGGGTTGATGAATTCTGGAGCAACTTTTCAGAGAGCTATGGATATAGCATTTCTAGGAGAGAAGGATAAATTTGTCCTCATCTACCTAGATAACATAACAGTATACTCCAGCAACCATCAAGACCATGTGCAACATTTGAGAAAAGTGTTCCTGAAGTGCAGAAGGTTTGGGATTTCAGTCAATCCTAAAAAATCACAATTTGCTTTAGAGGAAGGCAAGCTGTTAGGACATATTGTTTCTGTTGCAGGTGTCCGAATTGACCCAGAAAGAGTAAAAGCAATACAGTCCCTGGCTGTTCCGAGATCAAAGAAGGATGTCCAGTCCTTTCTGGGCAAAATTAATTTTGTAAGGAGGTTTATACCAAATTTTGCAGAACTGGTGAAGCATATTACCTCCATGTTGAAGAAAGGGTCAGAGGTCAGATGGACTGATGAAACAAGAAAATCATTTGAGTCTATTAAAAAAGCTTTTATGGAGGCTCCCACTTTGATAAGTCCAGATTACAGTAAGGAGTTTCATATATTTTTATTTGCCTCTGAAGACACCGTTGCAGCAGTTTTATTGCAAGCAGATGAAGAAGGTTCAGAGTATCCAATAACATTTTCAGCAAAAACTTAAGGGATGCTGAACTGAGGTATGATATTGTTGAAAAACAAGCATATGCTCTTATCAAATCATTGAAAGCTTTTAGAGTTTACATTCTGCATTCCAAGATAGTTGCATATGTACCCTCTACTGCAATAAAAGATGTCTTGACACAACCTGATGCTGATGGAAGAAGTGCTAAATGGATTGCAAAGTTGATTGAATTTAGCATAGAATTAAAGACCACTAAGCTGGTCAATGGTCAGGGTCTTGACAGGTTGTTAGCTGAAGAAAATTGCAGATCATTGGATATTGATTTCCTATGCACAATTGCAGAAATTGGCCAAACAGATGAAGAAGAGGAAGCAGTTGAACCAGAGAGAACGCAGGCAGTGGCTGAGAATCTAGCTTCTTGTGATTGGTATTCTGCAATAATTAATTTCTTGCAGAAGCTAGAAATCCCTCCAGGCTCAAACACAAGTCAAGCTAGAACTATTAAGCTTAGGGCAGCTAAGTATTGCATTAATGAAAATTTGCTCTATTGGAGGGATCCATCTGGAGTGCTTTTGAGGTGTCTGGACAAAAAACAGTCAATAGAAGTTATGCAACAATTTCATTCCAGCATGTGTGGTGGGCACCATTATTGGAAGACTACAGCCCATAAGATCCTTAGAGCTGGGTACTATTGGCCCACCTTATTTTTTGATATATTTTCATTTATTAAATCTTGTAATAGGTGCTAAAGATTTGAAGAAAAGCAGCAGCTAAAGTCCTTGCCCTTAAAACCAATACATGCAAAAGGACCTTTTCAGTAGTGGGGCTTGGATTTTATTGGAGAAATCAATCCACATTCCAGTGGCCAGCACAGATGGATATTAGTAGCCACTGATTATTTTACTAAGTGGATTGAAGCAATCCCTACCAGAAAGGCTGATCATAATGTGGTCATGAAGTTTTTGACATAAAATATCTTCACCAGATTTGGTTGTCCACATAAATTAGTTACAGATAATGCAACAGCCTTCAGAGCAAAAGAATTGGTGGATATGTGCAATTCAATGGGCATTAAACTGGTTCATTCCACCTCATATTATCCCCAAGGAAATGGTCTAGAAAAATCCTCGAATAAAAGTTTGATAAGGATAATTAAGAAGCTGTTAGAAGACAATAAAAAGAATTGAGATTCTAAGCTCAAGTATGCACTTTGGGCTGATAGAGTGACCATTAAAAAATCCATAGGGAATTCTCGTTTCAAGCTGGTATATGGTACTAAAGCTGTATTCCCAATTCAATTAACTCTCCCCGTGGCAAAGTTCCTTCAAGAAGAGTAGAATGAGGAAGAAGACATGGCAAAAAGGATCACTGATTTAGTAAAGGTACACCAAATCGGGGAAAAGCTGGTTGAAAAGGCTGCAGCACATCAGAAAAAGATCAAGGATGCTTTTGACAGGAAGATAAAATCAGATAATTTTCAGGTTGGAGATCTGGTTTTGAAATGGGATTTATTGAAGGAAAAGAAAGGTAATCATGGGAAATTTGATGCTTTCTGGACAGGCCCTTTTATTATTCCACAGATTCAAGGGAACAACACCTTCATACTGAAAATTATGGGAGGAGAAGCAGTTTTTGATGGCCCAGTTAATGGGCGTTTTCTCAAAATTTATGTGATTTAAGGTCTTTTGGCCTTAAAAGTTGTAAATATTTTGCTTTATCAGTTTTAGTGTAGGTTCAGCTAGACTCCATGCCTAATGGAACACTAGGAATTTTGGCTAATTTGTTTTCATCTGGAAAGGCATTGATCTGCAGGTTCTTGAGACCTCACAGGGAGGATCTCATCCCCAGAAGGAGCTAGTGTTAGCTCTGCTATGCACTTGTGCGTTTGAAGAACCAAATTACTACCGTGGCCGTGTGTTTTTGCAAGAAGGGAGCTCGCAACAGTTTATTTCATCCTTCCCCCTTCATTTGTTTTATACCCTTATAACCCCTATTTTCCTCCGTTTTGCCTTCAAAACCCTGTATAAACCCCTTCTCGACCAAGCCCCTTAGCACTAAGGTTTAACCCATATAACCGTGCCTTCGCAAAAAAAAGCGCTACCCGCGGCTTTCCCCTATCACATCAGTCCCGCTAAACCTCGTTCATCTCCCCGTCGTCCGATCAACCCCCACCGCTATTCGACGACATTCGCAGCTCCCGCTCCCATAACCTGCACGTTTGTTAGCCAGCGGGGAAAGCGGTTTCCCGCGAGTCACATCCACCACGCGTCGTCACTTGAATGGAATCGCACCCCCCGCATACGTTTACCGCCCTCCTTCATAAGTGGTGCAGGGAATACCACCTGCCACCAAAACTGCCATCCCCGCCGATTAAACCCCGCGCATCTTCAACCCCCGATCACCGTCGAATCTGCTCGACCGCAATCCGACGATCCACGTTTCTCCATCCACGCTTTCTCCCAATACCCCCTCTAAGCCAATCTTATCAGTTCATCCGCGTGATCCAACGACCGAAAGCTATTCTTGTCATACTCACGCCTCTGCCATGAAGTCTACGCCACCTTTGACTGTTCTCTGCTGCTGAAGAACGAAGGCGATCACCTACCTGTACCCGACGCAGTTATTCTTCAACAACTCCATTCAAGAGCATTATGGTCGAAGAGCAAGAAGGACGTGCCTCGAGTGGTTAAATGTACTGATCAGTAATGGAGCCCGTTTCATTTTATACTCCACCTGTGCAGGAAGGACAACCGAGCAACAAAGAATGTCAAATTAATTTATTAAAGCCAGCAGATTGTATCAGAGACCCATATCAGAGAGTTAAGGTGGTTGGTGGTCCATTATGACCCCTCCACGCTTAGGATAGCAGATATTTTGTAATCAAACTCTATATATACCGAGAAATAAGATGTAATGGGTTGATGGTTGTTGTTTTGATGTAAGGTTCAACTTCTGGAGACTGTAACTATTGTGATACCTGCAACGTCTGGTCTTCATTTTCAGCTAATACAAGCTTCTTTTGCTGTTAATTGCTCACTTTCCACTTCTTCTTTGTTCCAGGCTGTGCCTATTATGCATTTTTCATGTGCTCTTGATGTTTAGCATTAGAGGGGCTGTCATCCCACCTCTATGTTAGAATCTAGTATGTATCATTGAATGTGTATGCATGTTTCTGTTATTTTAATGCCAGAGAGCTGTCATCCTGTCTGTGCATTAGGAAATAGATTTGTAGACCTCTTTACTGGTTGCAACCGGCCATCACAGGGTCCTGTGCATCTGCTAGTGTGGTCAGTATTCTCCATGTTCACTTAATCCTCAAACTGTGAGTGATTGATAGTCTAAAGCCTTGTAGTCTGGGGGTGTTCACCCATGTCTGGGGTTAAGCATAGTAGAAGTGGTTATCTGGCTTGAATATGCATCATTCCTTCCATTCATCCACCTATTTCTAGCATTTTTGTTGAGTTTGTAATGTTCCTGAGCATCTCTGAGATATAACCTAGGAGAGTTTCTTGGGGTGATAATAGGACATTTTACAGTTGAAACCAGGGTCTAATTTAAACAACACATATGAGAAATCTCATTTTGACAAACAAATTACAGTATTTACGGATGATCAACAAATGAAATATGTTTTCTTTGATCCCATAGTTGTCTATATGGAGGAATTGTTCACTACAGAGTTCCAATTATGTTTCTGCTATGAAAGAAAAGTCTATAATCAGTTGTCATTGCACTTACATTTTCCAGTTTCCATTTTGCTGAAGCATAGTCCAATAATCACATCAAGTATGCAACTACTTGATTGGTTGTTTTGGAAATTTTCTATTACTTAATTTTTCAGGGGTATCAGCAGACTAAAGTAGGTAGGAGTGTGAATAAGCTCAACATTATGAGCATCTTTTTCAACCATATTTTTCAAATTTCAGTTTGCAGTATATAGTTTGAATTGCAATTAGGTTTCAATTTGGCATTATGATTCCAGTTTATACAAAGGATGTCAGTTTCAAAGTTTTTTTTCTAAAGTGGGTTTAGTTTTAGTTAAATATTGGAATAAGTTGCAGTTCACAGGTTAGGAATGAGTACAAGGCACTGGATCTGAAATTTTTTGGCACCTCACAAGGAGAATTCCATCCCCATTGGAGCCAATGTTAGGATCCCATAATAGGAATCAGTGGTGTTGGCCTCTTACTATTCATTTTGGTCAGTTTAGCCTATGAATCACTCGGTGTCATAGTCTAATAGGTTTTCATGTAAAAAAAGATCATTTATCGAGTCAGTCTAAGGTTGGGAAGGATTTTTGTGTGTCAAATGTTTGTAAAATGACTTTGCATGTGAAATCAACATGAAGAGATCTAAATTAAATTTCCAATGAGCTATAGATCTCTCAAAATGGGTTCAAGCATCAAAACTTAAGGCAAAAATAAATTCCTTCTTCAAAAGAAAAAAAACAAAGGAAGAAGGCTAAGTGTACCACATATCGGGAGTTAAAAAAAAAGAGAGCAGTGGAGGTCGAAGAAAATATGCGATTATAGATCACTGATATCGCATATCAGTGATTGGAAGATTCAAACATATCGCCACAACAAAGACATATTGGTAGGGCCCAGGTCATATCGCAAAATCGACAATCGGCATATAATAGGTGTATTATTGGTGATCTCATCATTGTAGGACCACTATAATCAGCGAATCAACAGTCGAAGGTACATGCCATATGGCATATCGATGTTCAGTGATCGGTGAATTGCAAATATGCGAAAGTTTCATATCGGATAATGTTGCGACATTGCAAATGTTGCAATGTGCAAAGTCGTGACATAAAAAGGGCCGATAATGTTAAAATGTTGGGAAAATGGACTGATAGTTTTAAACCACTGGGAAAGTGCTGAAACAAGTTACAAAGGAAATTCATTGCAAAACCATAGTAGGATGGGCCATTTTGTCTCTGCTCCAGCAGAATGCATGGCCCAACGTGAATGGTTTTGACAAAGCCACATGGAAGCTGACATCATCATGACGTGGCTATATGGTGGACACATGGCATGCAGATTTAGTATTTTCAGGGTCATAAGGGGATAATTCAGAGTGACACATGTTACCACTCACAATGTGCCACATGGCAGTGATGACATCATGATAGGAGTTTGCAAGTCAAAGGTTGAGGGATATCGATGTTTTGTAACGTATGCCACTTGAAAAAGTTGCGATAGAGGGGTTAGCACGTGGTCTTCAGAGTTTAAAGAGCTCAGGAACTAAAGTAGTTTACAAAGGAAAATCGCCCCTAGAGGGAGCCTAAATACCTTAGCGCCCTAAAGCTTAGCACCAGGGCCAAGAGAATATCAAAATTCACTGCTGTTATAATGTTTCTTAAATAAAAATTCCAATGAGGCAAAGCTCCAAAGTGGCATCACGATGATATTACAGGGCATAAAAGCTCTGATAGTGTGATACGCAGAAGTGTCAGAGAATGAATGAGTTAGCAGCTGTGGTCAAAGCACAAAGGAGTTAAAGAGTATCAGTGAAAAAAAGAAGACCAAAACAAGGCGGAATTTTTTTCGATAAACCATGTGGAAGTGTCAAAATTTTTATGGGTCGGTAGTTATTTAAACATAAAAAAGAGAGGAATAGTGGTTTGAAATGCACAGTCAACAAGTCTCTATGAAAATAACTACAACCACTCTAGTTTTAAAGGTAGAGGATTGGAAATATTGAACCAATTTCCAGATTTAGAGGCTAAGGATTTTCCAGTAGAATTGAGAAGAGCAAAGGAGCAGTTTTGATGAATTATTGTAGAGGGACTTGTTATGATAGAAGAAATGATAAAACTTCAGTTAGGGACCTGTTCTACTTTCAAGGGAAGCAGTTAACCAGATACTTATTTTGCCTGAATGCAAGCATATTTTCCTATATTTGTTCTAGGACATACAAAATATATTTTAAAGTTTATTTTTGCATACATGAACTTGAGAGATACTAAAAATATCTATGTTTTTGTAATTATGTAATGACTATTATTTTGTAAAACTGTTATGTAAAGCACTATATAAACAGTTTTTGAAGATGTAAACAAGGTTGGAACTTGTATGAAGAAAAGAGTTGTACGTTGATGTAAGCCGTGGATTGGACTCAAAGTGATCAATTTGTAGAAATACAGAGAGTTTTGTTCCAAGATTCTCGTGTCAGATAATTGGTGATGTGCTTCCTTATGTTAAATTGTTTCTTTCTTTAGTTTCCATATGTTTTTCCCTCTTTATTGTTGCAAGAATATTAAGGGATGAATTTGCTTAAGTGTACTCTCCTTTGGCTTGTTAGCAATATCCATGTTTTCTTTTTTATTTTAAATATAGAATTCATATCAATATGATCTATATATAATTGAACTCAAATCATATTTCATCCTATTCACTCCACAGACACTCTAAAAGATCCAAAATTTTGCCTATCCTGCCCTGTTACAGTTGCTCTGTCATTTTGTGATTGATTACCCAAAGGTTCATGACTCCATGCCCAATGGACTTTTCCAACATCTTTCAACCAAAATTTTGAAAGACCCATCTCAAACTCAAATAGCTAGCCTAAAATATGAAACAAAAATCTAAATCATATAGAGAGATCCCTCTCCGAAGCTGGAAGGGCTAGATCCCAACTTTAAAATTGGTTTTGTGGTTACCTTTGTAGCTTTCTTCCTCAACCTAGGAAAATTACGGAGTGCTAACACATTGATCAAGACATACTTTAGGGTAGGCCCACAGAGTCACTTCCTACATTCCATAAAGAGGATTAGGAGGCAGGAGGTTAGAGGCCCACATACTTGGGAGGTGGTGAAATACGCCACCAAGGGCATTGATTTTCATGGGGAATTTTTTGGCATCCCTCTAGAGTGTCATTCTAGACATCAAAATCTGATTCCACTCAAATATTTTAAGAATGTTGATGCATCCCCTTTTGTTTATGATCGATTAATTGGAGCTTGGGGCCAATTCCCCCACCATGACCAGGTACCCCTTTACTTTGCAAAGCATATATATGCATAGTATGTGCTACATATGAGGATGTAATACACTAGTATTAGATCTGAGTTTTATGGACCTAGCTTGGAACGTACCTATGATCATGACGAGGCTCATAGGGGCCCTGGGCATGTACCACCACCTCTGAGATTATTTCCACTACCATCTCGGAGCGTGGTATTGCTGACGAAGCTAGAGGAGTTGTCGCAAATCGACGCTAAGACGAGGAATACCATTCCAGATAACACTCAGACAACATTGGCCAGTGTGCATGTCGCATTGCATGGAGAGATAGGAAGAGCACTACCATTTCCTCATGACCCACCAATTCCATTATATGATGATTCATATCTCACAAGTCTACTTGTTGACTAGCTTTTGTCATATGCATATATGTGTCATGATGCCATTCATGACACTTGGAGGGTGCATGACATGTGTGACACCGACCAAGTACATGTATATGCAACTTTTGACTCTTATCATAAAATTATACATAATTAATTATGTTGATTTAGTTCTTATTAGATTGCATTTATATTAATAAGTTCATGATAACATGTAAACACAACCTAGCTACATGGATAAGGTTATGAGGTCATCCAAGGGGGTAGTTAATCAACTAGACCAACCTCCACCAATGCATGTTTCCATGGATTCTCCTGCACCTCCACCTCATAACACTAATTTGGAGGAGAGTCACTATGTACAACCACAAGAAACAACAATTGAGGTAAACTTTTTTATTCCTAAGATTTCGACATTTTTTTAGGTTACATGCATTCCAATTAATTTGTAGGCTAATTATAATTTATATTTTTCCACTGTGTGCACAACCCCATATGTAGAGTGTTGTCAATGTCGCAGGTATGTGGACGCATGAGTAGGAATGTTGGATGTAGAGGCATTGATGATGCAGTTCTGTCGATGTAGGCCCCAATCTCTAAGCCATAGGCAGGGTTGCACCAAACCCCGATTCATCAGACCCCCATCCTAGATGACACACATTTGGACTCAAGTGAGGTCGGTAGATCCATATATGTAATTTAATGTGGTTCAAAATCATTTATTTCGAAATTGTTTATTATGTACAAATAATGATCTAATTAGTTTGAATTTGAATGTGTTATATTCCAATACCTTATGGACAATTACTTTGTGCAATGGAACTCACATAGGAGTTCTAGTGGTACTTAAAGTGGATAGTTTGTATATTTTCAAGCCCATTTCATAGGTCACATTCACATGTGATACAAAATTTGTATATTTCATACATGGACAGTTTATACATGTACGTGAACATTATTTCAGTTTATGGATGTTTATTATTTTAGTTTATGGAAGTTCACATAACATTTGTAATTTCTATATATTTTCATATGGACAGTTTATTGATACATTCATTATTCCATCTTATGGATTTTTATTAATCTTGTTTATGGATGTTCATTAAATTTTAGTTTATGGATCTGTTAATTATTTCACTAGTTTAAAATCATTTCTATATAGTATAACTTTTATTAAAAAATATAACAATTTTGATTTCTAGTTTTATAGACTAAGAAAATAAGTACAATCTCACTATGATGCAAGTCACTTTGATACTTAAAATGAACTAAAATATATCATGGTTGAATTAAAAAACACAAATAATATTGAAATAAGTTTTAAATTCAATTTTAAACGTTGTGTGGTAAATAACAAATAAGTTTTATTCATTTTTTTTCTTTTTTTTCTTTTTCTTTTGAGTTCATCTACAAGAACTTAGTCATAACATGATAATTAAGTCATACTTATTGGAATTTAATATACCATAAAATAATTAATGATATATGTTTCTATAATTTTATATAATTAAATATGAACTTTCCTAAATTTACTTGGTTATCTCAAAGTTCAATTAAAAAACACAAATAAAATTGAAATAAGTTTTATTCAATTTTAAAAGATGTCTGGTAAAAAACAAAAAAGTTTTATTCAATTTTATTTCCTTTAAGGTCATCTACAAGACCTTAGTCATAACATGATATAAGTACAATCTTACTATGATGCAAGTCACTTTGATACTTAAAATGAACTAAAATATATCATGTATCAATTTAATATTGAGCATGGAAATAATTACAAATATGCTTCATATTGGCTTGTAGAAAGTGTCTTTTAGTGCAATCAACATGTATCTTATTACAATGATTTTAAAAACAAATTATTTGAATTATAAAATCATCCATATATATATATATATATATATATATATATATATCTAGAAAAATTTGCAACCCACCCATATACTATTGCATGGCCAACTCTTTTAAGTATATTTCAATCAATTCCTTATCTCAAGGTTCAATTAAAAAACACAAATAGGATTGAAATAAATTTTATTCAATTTTAAAAGATGTTTTGTAAACAACAAATAAGTTTTATTCAATTTTATTTCTTTTAAGGTCATCTACAAGAGCTTAGTCATAATATGATATAAGTACAATCTTACTATGATGTAAGTCACTTTAATACTTAAAATGAACAAAAATATATCATGTATCAATTTAATACTAAGCATGGAAAGAATTACAAATATGTTTCATAATGGCTTGTAGAAAGTGTATTTTAGTGCAATCAGCGTGTTTGTTATTACAATTCAATTTTAAAATAAATTATTTGAATTTTAAAGTCATCCATATTATAATAAAAAATCTATACATGGATTTTTTTGTGACCCGCCCATATACCATTGCATGGTCAAATTTTTTAAGTATTTCAATCATTTTTTAATCTCAAGGTTGAATTAAAATACACAAATATGATTGAAATAAGCTTTATTCAATTTTAAAAAATGTCTAGTGTAAATAATAAATCAATTTTATTCAATATTATTTCTTTTGAGATTATCTACTAGAGCTTAGTCATAGCTTGATATAAGTCAAACATATTGGAATTTAATATAGGTAAAAAAACCAATATATGATAACATTTTTATAATTTTATATAATATTATCAATTTTCCTAAATTTACTTATCTATCCAAGTATTTCAATCAATTCCTTATATTGAAGTAAGTTTTATTCAGTTTTAAGAGATGTCAAAATGTAAACTACAAATAAGTTTTATTTCATTATGATTCATTTGCGGTTATGAGCAAGAGCTTATATATATATATATATATATATATATATATATATATATATGTTGCAATTTTTACAATTCAATATGAAGCATGTGTGTAACTCTTTCCATGCTTTATATCAAATTGACATGTGCATTTATTAAAAAAGAAAACAAAATATTATTCATAACCTAGATCTAATTGAATTTCCATTTTAAGTAAAATATTATCATATCAACTTGGTTAAATTATTAAGGGATTAAATTTTAGATATTTCTTTATTCTAAATCTAAGGGTTCACATCAGGACCCTGTTAAAAATAAAACCTCTTTGAAGTTTGAAAAAATTTAATTATATAAAGGCTTGATTGAGCTTGATAGCTTGACCGAGCTCAATAAAATGGATCAATTGAGAGTTTCTTAAACCCTTTCTCAGGCTATTTGAATTTATAATTTAAGTGCTCGATCAAGCGTTTTAAGTGCTCAATCGAGATTTTGAGGTCCTAAAAACCACAATTTTAGTGCCTTCTGCGGATTTCTCTGCAACATTTTCTACCCTAGAAGACTTAGGGCAGAATTTGTCCTTAAATGGCAAAGTTGATCATGTTGGATTTATGAAAGAATCCTCTATCCAATGGCATATGAGTTTTGTTAATCTAGGTTGTCATTGACATCAATATAGCAATGTTTGTGATGGCAAATTCTTTGATACATGATTTCCCATTGATGCCTATTGATCATAATGCTCATATTGATGAAAATTTGATATATGATGATATGATGAGATGGAGGACCCAAGTGGATTGAACAGCAAGAGCTTATTTGAACAACAATTGAATAGCAATTGAATATCAATTGAACAACAATTGAAAAAAATTGAACAGTAATTGAACAGAAATTGAACAACAATTGAACAACAAATGACGTAGTAGATCCAGTAAAGAAATAGGAGCAAGAAACCAAAGAGTAGGATGAAGAGTTTATCGAAAATCATCAAAGGAACAAGTCTCAGGAGCAACAACAATCGAAAGAGCGGGGGTAGGAAAGTACAGATTTCCTTGATCGTGGCTGAAGTCCTGCACTCAATCCTAGTCGTCGATCTCATAGTCAACCCTTAGATCACGGTCAACTGTATGGGTTAAGGCCATTTTTAATCCATGTGCCAGTCGAAGTCCCGCAAACCTCTGATTGCGATATGTAATACGGACCCGATAGTTCCATTACATATGCCTTAAGATGATATCGCGTCCGCCACATCACAAGTCTCTTTAAAGCCTTGCCACATTGAAATCCGCCGATTGCGATATGTATGCGGACCCGCTGCACCATTATAATACGTCCTAAAGAAATATCGCATCCGTCGCATATCACAAGTCTTGAAGAAATGTAACGATGGTAAACTGTGATTGCGATTGATGACGTGGATGTGGGACCTCATTGGGTACGGTCTCTCCTATGAAATCCTCCGTAAATAATGAGTCTATTGTATGAAAACTAAAAATGGGCCTCTCTAATATAATCTTAATATGCAACATCTATTGTAATTCGGCCTCTCTTCCAAATGAACGTGTCTTTTGAGTATTGGTGAACTTGAAGAGACAGAGGAAGCGAGTGAAGGTCGGGTAGCTGAAGGTTAAGTGAGTGCAGAGGAAGCCGAAGATCAAGCGAGCAAAAAAGGAAGCCCAAAGGTCGAGTGAGCACAGAGGACGCCAAAGATCAAGCGAACGAAGAACGTCAAGCGAGTGCAGAGGAAGCTGAAGATCAAGCGAACGAAGAAGGAAGCCAAAAATTTCAGCGGAAGAAGAAAGGAATCCAAAGCGCGAGCAAAGAAGGAAGCCGAAGGGTCTAGCGGAAGAAGAAGGAAACCGAACGTCAAACATTTTGTTGACTGGGTTATTTATTGAAAAGCTCGGACCTGTGTTTTAGTAGTGATTTCAGATAACAATTCAAAAGGACATTGTGCAGATCTAAGAAGATTATCTGAGTATGAACAGGGGAGGGTCATTTTTTTATTTGAACGCACAATATGAAACTGTGACAGTAACTCCTATGAAGAAGTCATTATTGAAGCTGTTAGTGTCAGTCTTTCTAGCCTTCCTCCAGTGATCAAATATGCTCTTACAAAGTGGTCTCAGAGTGTCAAGGTCAAATTTGGTCATTTCAGTGAGTCTTCAAGCAAAATTTGGTCACTAGGCATTAGGTCTAGGGTTTGCTTTCACTCCTTCTAAAGTTGTCCAAATGTCGGTCTATGTCACTATTCAGCTGAGTCTATCATCATTCATAGGGTTTTCATTATCATCTCAGTGTCTAATGAGTCACTTTACACCTTGTTCATGCTTCATTTGCGCCTAGGTAAGGTCATTTCCCTCTCCTAGGGTTTTGAAGGCAATTTCTCTCGGACGGTCAAATCATCGGCAAAACTTGTATCCTGATGTTCATACACCTTCCCCTATCCTTAAAATACCTTATCAAATGCTTCCCATCCCTTAGATTCGCCGAATTCCTCATTTTTGCACAAACACTAGTTTCTAGCTACAACTTGGCAATTTTCTAGGTTGGGCCTGTGTTTTGCCCTTTTGGACCCCTTCCCCTCACTCAATCTCTGAGATTCCACTTTCCCCTGCTTCCTAACATCCCTCCCTACTCCCCTAAATTTCCTCAAGAATTTAGAAGCCCCCTATCCCCTTCATTTTGCTCCATTTCGACAAAATTCCTTGTTTTTCACATCGGGACAAGTCGCACTCAAATGATGTTCCAGAGAAATAAAAGATGAATTTTAGAAAACTGAGAGAGGTTTTTGTCCAAAACATTCCAAGGAAGAAACACCTCCTTCACTTTTTTCACAGGTGTCATGGTTTTAAAGAAATGTCAAAAATACCGGTGAGAACGAAGGTGCTCCAAGGACGGTTGGCCAAAGCACAAAAACGAAGGAAAACACCCGATCCCCTCCATATCTTGGCTGAGGCTTCACTCAAGGATCAAGGCACTAAATAGCCTAGCTACAGAACAAATCCCTAGAAATTTTGAGAATTTTGGAATTTTTAGGCATTTTGCAAGTTTTTCCCATTAACGGTTCTCACCCCCCGCGCGACCCTTCATCATGGCAACTACTTTTGACAAAAACTCAGCATTTCCAGATTTTTCATGCAAAGTTACACATGCTCATGGATGGAATTAAGATTTGGTGAAGTTTTGGGCCTCCAGAAAGTCAAAAAACTAGCAAAAAATGACTTTATGCCACTTTTTTGAATTGCAGAAAGCAGTCTTGGGAGATTTGATTTTTGACAGAGCAAATGAACTCCAAATTCAAAAATTCCAGTTGGGTTGGAAAGTAGACTGACAACACTTTCCAACAAGCCTACTCTTGCCCAATTTGGACACATGCAAGTGCCCCAAAAGTGGCTCCAAAGGCGCGCGACCCGTCAGGCAAATTTTTCCAAAATGCACTGTACAACTCAGAAAAACGCAGTTTGACCCAGTTGGACTTTTTGGGGTGAATTATGATTCCCTTTGATGTAATTATTGTACTTGTAAGACACTTTTACTCTTATGTAACACTTCTAGAAGATTCATTTATGAAAATGGTAAATATTAATGAATTGGTTTCCTAGCTTATAGAGGCAATTTGTTTTCACTGCCTAGTTTGTAGTGCTTAGTTTAGAAGTAGTTGAAACAGCTCCTAGGATAGTGAGCTCGACCCATGGAGGCAGGGAAAGAGGTTAGATCATCTATATTATGTAATTTCTTGCTCATTTTCATGGTTGGACTCTTGAGGGAGAAGCTATCATTGTATTATTCACTGTATCTCTGCAGTTTTTGGCTAAGGAAGACCAGGGTTTTGCAGTCCTTTTTGGGATTCTTGTGGACTCATGTGTTGATGGTGTGTTTCTCAATGTAATTTTAAGCTTGTTATGTGACTCATTTCCTTTCTTTTACTTCTGCACATTAAACAAATGAAGTGTTAAAGTAAGAATTCATGCCTGCCATGCTCTGCTTTTAAGTTTGTTTAATTTCAATGTTTTCTACTGTCTAAAGAGAATTCAAAGTTATTGTTTGCTCTCTTTAGCTCCTCACTCTTCGTTCCTAACCATTCACTTCAATCAAAGGCATCAATACTGTCTCCTACCTCGCCCCAAAGAACCCCCTGCAGAAACTGTGTCCAATCCCCGCACCCAAAATTGCTTTCTCCTCAATTTGCCACCAAAAACCCTAAAAACCCTAAATCAACCTTTTGATCAGTTTACTAGCCTAAAATCAGTGTTACCCTATTGGTCATCTCATCCATTGAAGATTTTACCGAGATAGACCGGAGAGAGCCTTCTCCTGCCCCGTAGGGCTAGCTACGAGGCTAAATGGTTTAATGTTGCCTTGAGGTTTACCTTTCTCAGCCTGAGGTGAAATTTCAAGCGCTAACATACTGACGACCATACTGGGGAAGAACAAATGGTTTGCTGGTTGATGTCATTTGTTTTATAAGCTACAGACGGAGCCTGAAGTTACGCCAGGTAGTCTTCGAAACGCTTTTGCTTTGCATAAGCGGAAGTAGATAAACGCTGCTTCAGTCAATCTCCGTGAGCTTGTGAATACAACACTTCATTTGCATTTTACCCTAGTACATGTATCAAGTTCAGATTTGATTGTTGATAGTGGACAACGATTAGACACTTGAAAGGCTGAAATCATTCACTGGCGACTCCTTCACTGAAAACTCCAGAGATCAATGCTTCATGGTGACTTCACTACAGAGAGATCAGTAGCTGTGAGATTTTCAAGATGGATCAGATCACAAGAAGATATGCTCCCTTGAGCCGAGATCACATCCCTGGTTTTCCAAATAAAATTCCAAAGGTAGATTGGTCAAGGAATTTGCCTACATTTAATGATGATGGTAAGAAGGATGCTGCTCTACATCTGGTTAGATTTCATATGCATATTCGCAAGTTGAAGGTGGATTTTCCTGAAGATTGCTTGATGAAGATATTCCTGGCCACTCTGGAAGGTGAAGCCCAATCATGGTATGAAAGTTTGCCACCTGCTTGTATTTACTGTTTAAAGGATTTTCATGCTATGTTCATTGAAAGATATCAAGCATCTTATCCATCATTAAATTTAGTTCAAGACTGTTGCAAGCATGCTTATAGTTTTATTGAAAGCCTTGAGAAATATTATGAAGATGATAATTTTATGGATGTTGAGATCATGGAGGCTCTGTATGAGAATCCATTTCAGCAACATGAAGAGAACCTAGTAGATACCCATCAAGATGATCAGGAAATTTTGCAGCAGAATCAAGATCAGCAGCTTGAAGATGGCCATATGGCTGAAGATGATGAAAGAGAAGAGCTTGTTTCAGATCTTCCCACAGAAGACAGCAGCATGCAACACATCAAAGAGAGCTCTGCTGTTGAGATCATAGACAGAGTTTTGGATTCAGATGTTCATGAACAGCAAGGTGAGACCTTTGTGCAAGTAAGTGATGAATCTCCTTTCAATAGCTTAGTAATAAATGATAGTTTGAGTGCCCTATCATATGAAGATAATTACTGTTTAACCAGAAGAAAACAAAAGGCATTGTCTCCTTTGTCTGAAGAGGAGATAGATCAGCTCTTGAAAGGTCTTGTTACAGCCCAAGCTACAACAGATTTGCAGTGCACACATAATCAGGAAAGTGTTGGGGAAACTTCTTCCTCTGTTGAAGAAGATGATTGTCATGTAGATCAGCAAACAGATAATGTTTTCCTTCACAAAGATGATAATCCGGCTGTCATATCATATGAAGATCACCTACCATATTCTCAGACTACCGAAGATCATAGCATACAGGATTACCTTTCAGATTCTTCATATGTTTCATGTGCTGAAATGTTTTTCCAAGAAGAGATCTGCTCATCCATTTGTTCGGAGTTTTTTGAAGCTTATGAGCATACTTTTACTGAATCACATGATGAAGGCAGATCAGAATTTGAAACAAAGGACACCTTGTTCTTTCAGCAGGATGTGGCAATGTCAAGTCATCATGTTTTTCAGGATCCTTTAGCAAGTTTGTTACAGTCAGCAGTGAAAGTGATTATTGCAGTGTTCAGTGATGAAGGAGATCATGGTCAACTATGTTTTTGGATGCCCAGTGATAGGTTTGTACTGTTGACCAGAAGATCTAATCAGGAGAATCAATCAAGAAGGCATCTGATTGATTGGTTGCATTGGCATTTTGATATAGTTTGATGCATATTGTCTTGTAAGAAACACAGTTGGTTGTCATCATGATTTCAAATCGTGATGGACTGCTGCCCTTCAATAAGCTTTGTAAGTTCTTGTTTTAGTTAAGTCAGTCATGAGTCATTTATGAGTCAGTTTGGTTTCATAATTGAGTCGGTTTGAATCAAGTTATCATTCAATAAATGAGTCAAAGTCTTGTGTCGTTTGCCGAAATAATGACTCCATCGCCCAATGGTTGAAAGCACTGGTCTGCTCTCCCAGAGGTCTGCGGTTCTTGGCACCTCCAAGGAGCTACCATCCCCATTGGAGCCAATGTTAGTGTCAGTCTTTCCAGCCTTCCTCCAGTGATCAAATATGCTCTTACAAAGTGGTCTCAGAGTGTCAAGGTCAAATTTTGTCATTTCAGTGAGTCTTCAAGCAAAATTTGGTCACTAGGCATTAGGTCTAGGGTTTGCTTTCACTCCTTCTAAAGTTGTCCAAATGTCGGTCTATGTCACTATTCAGATGAGTCTATCATCATTCATAGGGTTTTCATTATCATCTGAGTGTCTAATGAGTCATTTTACACCTTGTTCATGCTTCAGTTGCGCCTAGGTAAGGTCATTTCCCTCTCCTAGGGTTTTGAAGGCAATTTCTCTTAGACGGTCAAATCATCGGCAAAACTTGTATCCTGATGTTCATACACCTTCCCCTATCCTTAAAATACCTTATCAAATGCTTCCCATCCCTTAGATCCGCCGAATTCCTCATTTTTGCACAAACCCTAGTTTCTAGCTACAACTTGGCAATTTTCTAGGTTGGGCCTGTGTTTTGCCCTTTTGGACCCCTTCCCCTCACTCAATCTCTGAGATTCCACTTTCCCCTGCTTCCTAACATCCCTCCCTACTCCGCTAAATTTCCTAAAGAATTTAGAAGCCCCCTATCCCCTTCATTTCGCTCCATTTCGACAAAATTCCTTGTTTGTCACATCGGGACAAGTCGTACTCAAATGATGTTCCAGAGCAATAAAAGATGTATTTTGAAAAACTGAGAGAGGTTTTTGTCCAAAACATTCCAAGGAAGAAAAACCTCCTTCACTTTTTGCACAGGTGTCATGGTTTTAAAGAAATGTCAAAAATACCGGCGAGAACGAAGGTGCTCCAAGGACGGTTGGCCAAAACACAAAAACGAAGGAAAACGCCCGATCCCCTCCATATCTTGGCTGATGCTTCACTCAAGGATCAAGGAACTAAATAGCCTAGCTACAGCACAAATCCCAAGAAATTTTGAGAATTTTGGGTGAATTTTGGCATTTTTAGGCAATTTGGAGGTTTTTCCCATTAACGGGTCTCACCCCCCGCGCGACCCTTCATCATGGCAACTCCTTTTGACAAAAACTCAGCATTTCCAGATTTTTCATGCAAATTTACACATGCTCATGGATGGACTTAAGATTTGGTGAAGTTTTGGGCCTCCAGAAAGTCAAAAAACTAGCAAAAAATGACTTTCTGCCACTTTTTTGAATTGCAGAAAGCAATCTTGGGAGATTTGATTTTTGACAGGGCAAATGAACTCTAAATGCAAAAATTCTAGTTGGGTTGGAAAGTAGACTCACAGACCTTTTCAACAAGCCTACTCTTGCCCAATTTGGACACCTGCAAGTGCCCCAAAAGTGGCTCCAAAGGCGCGCGACCCGTGAGGCAGGGGCGCGCGACCCGTCAGGCAGATTTTTCCAAAATGCACTGTACAACTCAGAAAAACGCAGTTTGACCCAGTTTGACTTTTTGGGGTGAATTATGATTCTATTTGATGTAATTATTGTACTTGTAAGACACTTTTACTCTTATGTAACACTTCTAGAAGATTCATTCATGAAAAGGGTAAATATTAATGAATTGGTTTCCTAGCTTATAGAGGCAAGTTGTTTTGACTGCCTAGTTTGTAGTGCTTAGTTTAGAAGTAGTTGAAACAGCTCCTAGGATAGTGAGCTCGACCCATGGAGGCAGGGAAAGAGTTTAGATCATCTATATTATGTACTTTCTTGCTCATTTTCATGGTTGGACTCTTGAGGGAGAAGCTATCATTGTATTATTCACTGTATCTCTGCAATTTTTGGCTAAGGAAGACCAGGGTTTTGCAGTCCTTTTTGGGATTCTTGTGGACTCATGTGTTGATGGTGTGTTTCTCAATGTACTTGTAAGCTTGTTATGTGACTCATTTCCTTTCTTTTACTTATTCACATTAAACAAATGAAGTGTTAAAGTAAGAATTCATGCCTGACATGCTCTGCTTTTAAGTTTGTTTAATTTCAATGTTTTCTACTGTCTAAAGAGAATTCAAAGTTATTGTTTGCTCTCTTTAGCTCCTCACCCTTCGTTCCTAACCATTCACTTCAATCAAAGACATCAATACTATCTCCTACCTCGCCCCAAAGAACCCCCTGCAGAAACTATGTCCAATCCCCGCACCCAAAATTGCCTTCTCCTCAATTTGCCACCAAAAACCCTAAAAACCCTAAATCAACCTTTTGATCAGTTTACTAGCCTAAAATCAGTGTTACCCTATTGGTCATCTCATCCATTGAAGATTTTACCGAGATAGACTGGAGAGAGCCTTCTCCTGCCCCGTAGGGCTAGCTACGAGGCTAAATGGTTTGATGTTGCCTTGAGGTTTACATTTCTCAGCCTGAGGTGAAATTTCAAGCGCTAACAGAAGCAGATACTCTTGAAGCCTCACTCCCAAAGCAGAAACTGTGATAGTAAGAACAGAGGGTCGAAACAGAGTTGCTTTTGAAAAGACATTGAGGCCTAGCACATATATCTTGTTGATAAGTATCAACAGATCTTGGAGATATTATTGGAGAACATGATGGCTATTTGAAAATCATCATGAGGTAACTTTGCAGACTCTGTGTGGGAAATACGAAGAGTTGTGAAGACTCATTCATATGAAGACAGGTTGTCATTGATGATGTAGCATGGAGACTACAATAAAGTTGTAGATTGATAGAATTTAGTGAAGAAGATTTTGGGAGCAGAGAATTACAACCAAACATATCCAGACAATATATAACAGAGGGTTGGAGCACTTGGGGTTGATGCCTCAGAATTGGAAGGATTGGTGTCCTTGGAGTTAGTGCTCCTAAATCCAAGGTTGGTGCCTTGACAAGACAGGGTTGGTGCCCTGGAGGTTGGAACCTCACAAAAAGTCCAAGTTGGTGCTTGGCAACATGTTGGAGCCTTATATATATTGTATCTGATTTCTTATAAAGATTATATTAATAAAATCATTTATTACTATTGTTCATTTTGTGTTCTAAATATAAATGATTTAACTGGTAAAAATGACAATTGAAAAGGAATACTGATTCAGACCCCCCCCAATATTTCCAACAATTGGTATCAGAGCCAGTACATTCACTCAAATCCTAACAGCTTGAATGTCGATCATTAGAACACAAATGGCGAAGCCAAGGAAGAAAGTCTCCAATCCTCCTAAAGATGTGTCTCCCTCTACCACTGAAATACAAGACAATCAACTTGTGGAGGCTCCATGGTTCAATGGAAACTTTGATATATGGGAAGCAAGAATGAGGAATTTATTAAAGACTCAAGGCATTGGAATCTAGAAATCATTGATAGTTGATAGCATGATGGATGGAGAATCCAAGGAGTACAACGCAAAAGCAATGAAGACAATTTTGAATGGGCTACCTGATTCTATAAAGAACAAATTAGGAAAATTTTTGTCAGCGAAGGGTATATGGGAAAAAATTTATGATCTTCACTCAAAAGGAGCGTTGACATGATCTCTAGTCAAGAAGATGATGGAAACCAAGAACGAAATCTAGAACCCATCATAGAAGATGAAAATGAGAATGATGACATCAAGGCTAAAGAAGACCTAGAAAATGAAGAGAATGAAAAAGACTTTGTAGAAGATCTCCTCACTAAACTCATCGCTGCCATGGAAGAGATTATCAATTTGAAAAAGGAAAACGAGGAACTTAATAAGAAAGCTAGCAATTTGTGGACAATAATATGCTCTTTGGAGAATTGAAAATTTGAGAGATTAAAGCCTTACATGTTATTCTGGAAAAGTTTGAGCTAGCCATAAGTATTTTGTTTCCTTCCTGTTGCGTCGTTTTCTGACTTGCTGTCACATCCATGTCTTGCTGTTGTATTTATGCTACAGAATGAACAGGGGAAAAATTTGAAAATTGGAGACAGAGCAGAGGATTAAAGGAACGTAGGAGTGATCAGGTGTGGGGAGACTGAATAGGGAGGACAAAGCTTCATATTGGATATACATGAGCTTTGAATTTAGAAAAGGATCGCAGAGGAATAGAGACCAAATTACAATCGTATCGGCGTAGGAGAGGCCGTGGCAGTCAGGGGGTTGATTTTCATTTAATATTACAAACATATTTTAACAGAGGAAAACTTCGTAAAACTCGGCTTAGTGGGCTTGAAATATTATTAAAATTGGTAGATAACGCTTTCGGGTACGAAAATTGCGTATATATAGAAGATGTGTATATACAGAGGTTGTGCCTATATAGAAACTATTTTTTTGTGCATATATGGAAATTGTCCATATACGGAAGATATGCGCATATCTTCTATATATCTGTCACTTTCTTATATGTGTATATCTTCCGTATATACACGCATTTTATGTATCTGCATCGTATATGCGCAAATTCCATATACAAAAATTGCGCATATATGGAAATTGTGCATATGCGGAAAATATGCACATATCTTCGGTATATTTGTAACTTTCTTATATGTGCATATCTTCCGTATATGCACATCGTTTATGTATCTACATCGTATATGCACAAATTCCATATACAAAAATTGTGCATATATAGAAATTGTGCATATACGGAAGATATGCACATCTCTTCTGTATATACATAAATTTTGTATATGCGCAAATTCCATATATAGAAATTGTGCATATACGGAAATTGTGCATATACACAATATATGCGCATATCTTTCATATATGTGCATCTTTTGTATATGTGCATCTACCGTATATGCGCAACTTCCTTATATGCACATATCTTCTGTATATGCGTAAATTTCTTATATGTGCATATCTTCCATGTATGCACGTCTTTTATATAAGTGAATCTACCATATATGCGCAACTTCCATATACAAAAAATGCGCATATATGGAAATTGTGCATATGCGTAACTTTCTTATATAAGAATATTTTTCATATATGTACATCTTTTATGTATGTGCATCTACCGTAAATGTGCAACTTCCATATATGGAAATTTTAGATATACGGAAATTGTGCATATACGGAAGATATACGCATATCTGTTGTATATGTGAAATTTTTCTATATGCACATATCTTCCAGGTATATGTGCAACTTCCGTATATACATATAACCTCCATGTATGTGAAACTTTAGTATATATGACTTTTATATATGCGCAACATTCGTATCTGCACATATCTTCTGTATATGTGTATATTTTCCGTATATGCATGTCTTTTATATATGTGAATCTACAGTATATGCGCAACTTCCATATACAGAAATTGCACGTATATGGAAATGTGCACATATAAGAAAATTATGTATATACGGAAGATATGCACAATTTGCGTATATGCGCAATTTCCATATACAGAAATTGCGCATATATGGAAATTGTGCATATACGGAAGATATGCGCATATCTTCTGTATATTCCTAACTTTCTTATATGTGCATATATTCCGTATATGCACGTCGTTTATGTATCTGCATCATATATGCGCAAATTCTTTATACAGAAATTGCACATATATGGAAATTGTGCATATACGGAAGATATGTGCATATTTTCCGTATATACATAAATTTCGTATATGTGCAAATTCCATATACAGAAATTGTGCATATATAGAAGATATGTGCATATCTTCCATATATACATATCTTTCTTATATGTGCATATCTTTCGTATATGCACGTTTTTTATGTATGTGCATCTACCGTATATACGCAAATTCCATATACGGAAATTGTGCATATACGCAATATATGCGCATATTTTTCGTATATGTCCATCTTTTGTATATGTGCATCTACCGTATATACGCAACTTCCATTTATGCACATATATTCCGTATATGCGTAAATTTCTTATATGTCCATATCTTCCGTATATGCATGTCTTTTATATATGTGCATATACCGTATATGCGCAACTTCCATATACAAAAATTGTGCATATGCGGAAGATATTCGCATATCTTCCGTATATACGTAACTTTCTTATATATGAATATCTTCCATATATGTACGTCTTTTATGTATGTGCATCTACCGTACATGTGCAACTTCCATATATGAAAATTTTGCATATACAGAAATTGTGCATATACGGAAGATATACGCATATGTTCTGTATATGCGAAAGTTTTCTATATGCACATATCTTCCAGGTATATGTGCAACTTCCATATATGCACATAACCTCCATGTATGTGAAACTTTAGTATATATAACTTCCATATATGTGCATCAATCGTATATGCACAACTTCCATATATGCACATATCTTTTGTATATGTGTAACTTTCTTATATGTGTATATCTTCTGTATATGCATGTCTTTTATATATGTGAATCTACATATGCGCAACTTCCATATACAGAAATTGTGCGTATAAGGAAATGTGCACATATAAGAAAGTTATGTATATACGGAAGATCTGCACATATCTTCCGTATATGCACAATTTCCATATATGCGCAATTTCCATATACAGAAATTGCGCATATACGAAAATTGTGCATAAAAGGAAGATATGTGCATATCTTCGGTATATCCCTAACTTTTTTATATGTGCATATCTTCCGTATATGCACATCGTTTATGTATCTTCTCTATATGCACATATCTTCCAGGTATATGTGCAACTTTTGTATATACGCATAACCTCCATGTATGTGCAACTTTAGTATATGTAACTTCCGTATATGTGCATCTAGATAGTGTTTATGTCAAGGCTATAAGTGTTTTTGTTTGGGATAATAAGATAATATATTAGCTATATGTTTGTATAAGGAATATAATGGTTGTAGTTTTTCATGTTCTATTAAACTAGAATGAAGTATTCATTTAAAAAAAAATAAAAAATTATAGTGTCATTGAGACTTTTTTATAAATATTAAATCTCATATATGTAATTTTTGTTGATCATAGTAAAATTATAATTAGAAGGACAAAAACTATATACTACTATGTATTTGTACACACACATATATATTTCACTCATATTTTATTATTTTCCATTAAACAAAATGGTAATAAACATTTTTTCAATGTCTATAATAATATGTGGGCCATCAATATTTGTACATATACATTAAATTATATATATCTCCATTTTATTGTATAAATAATATATACATTGTTATGAATAATTTGTAATTGGATATTTGTTACTTGTCTTTGAGTAAAATAATAAACTATTTAAAAAAAATTTAGTCTTAATTAAATAATGATATTTGATTGTCCAATAACAAGTCCTTTGAGACCATGAAAAATAGAATGCCATACAAAGCTACTTTGAATAATATTTCCTTTTCTTTCCTTATTTGTCAGAGAATTTAAATTAATTATTTAATATATTTATAATTTAAATATATAAAATAAGAATAATAGTTATAAAATAATTAGTTTTTATTTTAAAATTATATCTCACAAATTTAAAAACTAATATAATTATATTAATTCAAAAATATTTAAAAATCTATATATTCATTAACACTAATAAAAATGTTCATTGAAAGAAAAACTAACATGATAAATTAACAAATATATATTATAGATACAAATAGCACTGAATGTTGAATATATTATCAAAAATGTTTATTTTTTATGAAGTTTTTTAAAAATATTTTAAACCAAATTTTGAATTTTGAAAACATTTTTAACCACACTTTGAATTTTTGAAATATTTTCTTTTAAAACAGAAAATTTTAATAATTTTTTAAAAAGTATTTATTAATGATTAAGTTATTAACATGAAAAAAACCACAATTAAACTGTTAAATTAAAACATTTAAGCTATTTATAAAAATGCCATTAAATTTCTAATGTTTATTGGAAATGTTTGGTTTTTCAAAGTTTTGAAAACATTTTTACTCAAACTTTAAATTTTTGAAATATTTTATATGCAATATTCGTTTCAAAATATATAATTTTGATATTTAAAAAAAGAAGAAGCAATTTTCTTCTCAAAAACTTAGCACTATTTAAGTAAAAAAGCTAATTAGAAGATTTTCAAAATATAAATAAAAATAAATTGAAAAAGACTCGTCGGATAGATATATAATGTAGACCATTGAAATTTCAGTGGCAGTTTCATTATGATAAAGTTTGATAGATATATAATGTAGACCATCGAATTTATCGTTAAAAATACAAAAAATGTTTCATTGAACTAAAGATTGTTAATTGTCACATTTAAAAAATTACCACATATTGTTTTTGGAGAGGACAACCAAGGCCTTAAATTAGGGAAGAAAAGGAAAAAATTCGGTGCCATCATGGTGTCGGCCATGAACCCTGAAACTATTCGCAGAGTCAACATAGCCTCTCTACTGAGCTTGACATAGTTGCAGAGCACAATACTCGGAGAATACCACATGCAAATGAGAAATGAGCAAGTTTGGTAGTCGGAAGAGGGGTTAGGGTTAACAGCAATCAACTGAACCATCAGATTCACCCTCAACAGATCCCACAGTGGAAAAACCTTCGGCATTAATGCTCTAGATCTCTGGCAGGAAGCCGATCTATCAACATTAATGCTGTGGACCAAGTGGCAACGTCTCCATTCAGTGTGTTCTCTGAATGGTGTAACTACAACTGTTTCCGAGTAAGTGTGTGATGGGGCAGAGCCATCAGCCCCGTAGATCCGCCAGACAAGCACTTTATGACCCTTTCCAATCACGTTAACCCTTTTAATTATATGCATGAGACCTTACAATAATTGATTGTGCAAAGATTAGGATAGGCTCATTGTAGTATTAATTCTATAGTGTTAGATATATACAAGTAATATATATGTGTGTGTGTGTGTGTGTGTTTTAGCATATGAAGTGTTACGAATGGTATTAGATCCCAGGCTCATATACTAAGACTTCTCAGAAAAATATTGTACATTTAATTAAGCTACAAAATACTTATATTATGCAATAAACAGCTGAGTTTGGAAACTGTGAACAGAGAGAGAGAGAGAGAGGCATATGTCAACACCAAAGTACAAAATGTAGAGGAGCCCAAGATTATCAAACCAACCGGAAGTGCTCTATGTTAAGGCCAATCCGAATATATGGATACAACTGGGAGAGGAATATCTGGAAGCCAGCGATGCCTGCTGGAAACTGTGCAACGATTATGTGCAGAAATGACGAATTTAAGGACAGATAACAAACGACTGAGGCAGGAACAAGAAAAGATTCTCAAAATTCTATCCGATCGACAGAATCAACGAGGACCGGATCCCAGTACGGAGGATAGGGAGACGACCCTAACAACCCATCATGGCAATGAAAAAGTAGAATCAGCAGAGGGACATAAGGAGGATGAAGAGGGGCATTCATATAACATTTTAGACCAAAGAAATACCAAAATACAGAATATGGAATTACAGGGTGAGTTCAAAAAAATAAAACTGTCACAGTTCAAAGGAGAATATGAAGAAGCGGCCGAAGCATGGTTGATTGACATGGGTAAATATTTCTGGATTTACAAATATACTGAAAAAATTAAAGAACAATTGGCAGTTTACCAATCAAGGGGAAAGGCCACCCTCTGGTGGGAAGAAATTAAAATTGTTAGAAAAATTGATGAAGAACAAGTGATGTGGCAAGAATTCCAGAAACATTTTAAGGAAAAATATTTGACTGAACGTTACTATGATGAAAAAGAAAAGGAGTTCCATGAGCTAAGGTTGGGGACCTTGACCATGGACGAGTATGTAAAGAGATTCACCTCCTTGTTACGATATGTATCGTACATTTAGGAGGATAAAGCCAAAATTCAACAGTTTATTAGTAGTTTACCCAATTTTATGAAGGAAAAGTTAGAATTTGACTATCCTAGGACAATGGACGATACAATGCAAAAAGCCTGTATCCGTTATCAACAAATGAAACAGAAAAATGAAGTGCCCAAAGGAGATTCAGGCAGAAGAATGAAGAATTTACCCCCAAACAGACAACATAAAGTTGTAAATGGAAGGAGTAACTAGCAAAGGACTTTTGGGAAGTTTACGAGGAACCTGCCAAAGGTTCCAGCATAGACCGAAAATAGATAGACAGAGGGAATTAATAAACCTGCGATTGATAAATTTCCAAAACCACCTCTGCAATGTTGGAGATGTGGGGAATCCCGTTATTTCAAGAATTTCCCACACAAAGCTCGAACAGAGCATCTTTCAAATATGCAGGAGGTCTCCATGGTTGGATATATAGCAAGAAGTATGCCAAGAATTAATGCTGTGTTGGATGATCATTAAGCAGAATACCAGCCCACCATGATCGAGTGTGAAGGTATGATTGTTGATCAACCTGTTTCCATTTTATTTGATCCAGGTGTTGCCCTAAGTTACATTAGTCCCAAAGTGGTAGAGAAATGTCATCTTCCAAGCAACAAATTTAAGAAATCTTGGCTAGTTCAACTAGCCACTAAAGCTAAGAGAAATGTAGCTTTGAAAAATGAAAACTACCCTATAATAGTTTCAGGACAGCCCATCCACATGAATCTAAATATAATCCCTACGATGTACTAATAGGGATGGACTGGTTAGAAGGGTGTTGGTCCCTAGTGGGTTGTAAGGAGAAATATGTAAGCTACCTCACAGAGACAGGGCTAAGAAAGGAAATAAGAGGAATCAAGAAAAACATTAAATTGCGTCTTATTACTGCTAACCAACTAGGAAGATGCATTAGGAAGGGCTGCCAGATTAATGTTGTCCAAGTAGGATACTCCAATGACAGAAATAAAATGAATTCACTCGAAAATATTCCTGTAATTCATGATTTTATGGATGTGTTTCCTGAATCCATCCTTGGATTTCCACCTAGAAGTGATATTGATTTTACCATTGAACTAATACCTAGAGCTACTCTTGTTTCAAAAGCCCCCTACCACATGAGCATTCTAGAGTTAACAAAACTCAAAATGCAGCTTCAGGAAATTTTAGATAAAGGGTACATTCGCCCTAGTGTATCTCCTTGGGAAGCCCTTGTGCTGTCTATTCGAAAGAAGGAAGGAACCTTAAGGCTATGCATTGATTATCGTTAGCTCAATAAACTGACTATAAAAAATAAGTACCCTTTACCCCGTATTGATGATTTATTTGATCAAGTGCAAGGAGCCAACATATTGTCATAAATTGACCTTAGATCTGGTTACCACCACATAAGAATAAAGGATGAAGACATTTGCAAAAACGCATTCCGAATTTGTTATGGTCATTATGAGTTTGTGGCAACTTTCGTGTATGTGTAACTTTCGTATATGCACAACTTCCGTATATGCACATATCTTCCATATATGCACAACTTTTGTATACGTGCATATCTTCTGTATATGAAAAACTTTCATATATACGACAACATCCATATATGCGTACATCTTCTGTATATGCACAACTTCTGTATATGTGCAACTTCTGCATATTCGCATATCTTCTCTATATGCAAAATATCTTCCGTATATGCACATCTATCGTCTATGCACAATTTCCTTATATGTGCATATACAAAAGATGCACATATATGGATGATATGCGCATATACGAAAGACATGTGCATCTATGGAAATCACATAGACGTGCATCTTTTGTATCGAATAACTTCTGTATATGCGCAACTTCCATATATACACATATTTTTGTATGTGTGCAACTTTCGTATATGTGTATATACGGAGGTTATGCACATATGGAAGCAGTGTATATACGAAGGTTGAAGTTGTACACAGGTATGTGCATATATGAAATATATGAGCATATACAAAAATATGTGCATATACAAAATTTATGCATATACAGAAGATATGCGCATATACGGAAGTTGCACATATATGGAAGATATGTGCATATACGGAAGTTGTGCATATACGAAAACTACACATATACGAAAGTTGCACATATACGAAAGATGTGTGCATATACAGAAGATATTTGCATATATAAAAAATGTATAAAAACCAACCATCTCCATTTTCTATAAAAAAATAACCAACCCTGTACAAATGCCCTTGATAATCAAGCCAATGAAACCAAAAGCCAACCTAATATTTCCATTTTGGAAATTGATCACAAAAATACCCTTATCACTCCAGATAATAAAACCTGCAAGCCTTGTTAATCACCTCCTCAAAGTGATAAACTACCCACTAGATAATTCTACTCCAACACAATCTCACTGATGAATAAGGGTCTCTATTTTGATGAACATGTCAAAATATTCTTTGAAATCTGCCTCTTGGCAGTGTGGATCCCACCATTGAATAAGCTCTGATACCACTTGTCATGCCAAAGAGAATTTCCGTGAGTTAAGGTGTGTTGTGACCTCTAAGAATGTGGCAACATGAATATCACAATGGAAATAACACAAGATGTAAGTGCACATCCAGAGGAAAATCCCTATGAAGTCTGATTTGTTACAAGACAATTTGCATCCTTCTTCACCATGAACCAATCGTGCAAGTTGATGTGATCCACCAAGTTCTTATGCCTTGTCTTCTCCACACGCTTGGCTATATATATGGGGCATATGGAGAGAAAAGGGTCATTTCCATTCAAGTCCTATGGGTTTCACACACGACACATATGCAAGTTGACTCACCAAAATTATTTGGTCGACACACATCTCATCCATGCAATATACATAACCATTCGCTCAACTGTTGGTTGGGGTGTTCCTTTAACTAACCGCACCCACTTGTCACACATGCTAAGTAATGTTCAGGGGTTATCACCCAAACTCATTGACTAATTCATGATGTGAGGCATGATTATAAATATTTGTGCTCATACTGAACTTGTCTAAGTGCTTTGTGCATAGTAAATGTTTTTCACCAATTTTTCTATGCCTTCTCTACACACTTTGACCATTCTCCTGTCCACAATGCTAGAAGACTAAATTTTCTCAATTCTTCTTCCTTCACACTTGAGGCCTTTTCTATCCACTGCCTTATTTTCTCTATCCACATTTCATAAGGAGAAGGGGCAGTATGATGCCATCCTCCACTGAGGCTGCCCACTCTAACTTCAATGCTTGAGCGCAGGCCCGTACTTCATTATGCAGATAGTTATGACAATTAAGGGTGGTTTGTATGGGCCTTCTCACGACATGCCATAGGGAAACCAACCAATATGAAATAGGCATTCAATGTCCATGCAACAACCCACCACAGGCTTTCCCTCTTAGAACTTTGGATTCATATGTCCCTCCATTAAAGACATTCATCAATTTATTTTCACAAATAAACAATTTACATAACTAGGTTTATATACATTTTTTTTATGGAAAAAGAGTTATTACACATTCTCCTATTCTAGAGTATCTTTCCATCACACAAAATACTCTCTCTTCTGATTGTTGTTGATAACCATAACTCTATAAGCCACAATATCCTCTAGCTTCAACTTTGGGTGATCAAAAATAAAGGATGCTATGTGTGATGGCATTCTTATAGTCTTCAAAAAAGTATTGTGTATATATATATATATATATATATATAAACTCATATTTCCATCGTCAGTGAACAAACTTGTGTAATATATATTTTTAAATGGTCTATTAGTCATATTCTCCTCACATTCACATCAAGTACAGTTGAGGCACCAACTTGCATCATCCAATTTGGTCAATATGGTCCAATATTACTCAATAGTAGTTCTTGTATAGGTATTAATGTGCATTTGGAAATCGTCACAAGCATCATTTTAGAGAGGGTACATTAGGATTTCATGTTGACCACCCTTAGTCTTGTTTTTGTTGCGCATTCTACACATTGTATTACTTCACTAGGCCTTGCAGGCAGTTCAAATTCCAGTATCATGATTTGGTTTGAGTGAGTTGGTTTCAGTTATGCTAAAGTTCAAATTTATAGTGAAGTTGAGACTAACTAGGATATCATAATCCATATTTTCCAACTGTCCAATTTAATTCAAACCTAAGTAATATTAATTGATGGATCATTATTGATGTGCATTTGGAAATTGTAAAAGGTATTGTTCCAAAAAGGGCACATTAGGATTACAAATTGGCCATCCTTAGTCTTGTTCAGGTTGCATATATTTTACATGTTATATTTACTCACTATGCCTTGGGGGTTTTTCATCTTCCACTTTTTAATCTCACAATTTAATTTGTGAGAGTTTTTCGTGTTCATTTTTCTTTTCTAATCATTGAATTTGTATGTTTGCCTTCATAAATTATGTTAGTTTTCATATTTTTTTTAGTTTTAGGCTTTAGCTTGACATAATCTTTGTGGTAGTTCATTTTTTTGTTGATATCATAGCAGAATAAAGGGTTCTGTTGGAAAGGGATCTTAAAAAAAACTAAAAATACTAAGAATGAATAACAAAATATTTCCAGTGAAACCAAATGCATTGTGAACTATGATATGTGATAAAAAATAAATCCAGAGTATGTAAATGAGTACCTCCATTCATGAAAGTCACCAAGGCACTACCTATGTTTATTAGCTTGCTAATTTTGTTTCATTGTGTTAAAAGAGTAATGTTTATTTGTGGCTATTGTCTATTGGCAAATCTACTTGCCCACCACAAGAGCCACTTGTTTGGAATCCATCTGGGGTCAGTCTGACCAACTCATGGTCTCCGTGGAGACCACTAGAATACACATGATATTCCACATTTGAAGTCCAACCATTTCTTGAATCTTAATACTTTGTTACGAGAAATAATAACAAAACTATGATATTTTATGGATTTTAATTTATGGTTGCAATGTTTCATAGTACACTTTTGGTACATGAACAACATATTTGATGAAACCACTTGAATCTTAATACTTTGTTAGGACAAATAGTAACGAAATTGTGATCTTTTATAGATTTTAATTTATGGTTGTAATGTTTCATAGTACACTTTTGGTACATGAACAACATTTATGATGAAACCAACCTAGATTGTGATTATGTTTTTTCTTGGATGTTGGCTTATCATCAATACTTAATTATTTGTAATGTGATCTAGCAATGCTTGTAATGCATTTCTCTATATAGTTCATTTATTATGAAGTTGAAATGCTTGATTTTGGTTATTATACTGAAAGACACTTCCATATCGAGTATGTCACCATTTCAATGTCGTTACCTTTAAAAAGATGTATGAAACTAGTGTTTAATGGAATTACCACCAAGAAACCCTCAGGTATACTACAAGAATCGAATGTATAAGAAAACTCAGTCTATAATCTGCAAGAATCAAATGTATCGAATGTATTGAATGTAAAAGGGAGCAAGGCCACTGAGAAAACTCGCAGTCTATGAGTAATATTTTAAACACATATAATCATCGAATATTCAATGGAATATACAAACTGTTGAATATTTGACCACTGCCAATCTTCTCACTCATCGCATATTCAACGATAGAAATTACATATGGAAGCATCGATGCCTTAACACTCACATTGGACAAAACTCTACTTTGTCGCATATACAACGCTTAACCGTTAGATTCCAAGCATTAGAATGACAACATCTTTGTCACACAATACAATTATTTTGTCAATTACCCGATGTATCAAGGTCGGTTTTTCTATCGGAAAAAATAACCTATCTGTCACATATCTGACAGGTCACCATCAACCTCAAAGCATCAATGCAACAACACTTTTTTTGCATATATATATATATATATATATATATATATATATATATATATATATATCTATATATATATGTATATATCATATATATATATATATATATATATATATATATATATATATATATATATATTTCAGGCACAACAACGTATGTCATGTCAAATATCCAATGAGAGACTCATACATGACCAACTCGGTATGCGACGTTCTATTGGTCAGATAGATGAAGGTTTGTAGCATCACATAACCGACTTATAAATGTCGGTATTTTAATGACCATTTAAAGCTTTATGTGTCAGATAATCGACATTTGTACAGTCACATATCTGATGGTAGCTAAACTGTCAACCATTCGACTGAATTCCAATGATGGTTTGATAAACACCACTGTGTTGGATAACCAATGACAATAAGTCACATATCTAACTAATCGTCTTTGGATTTTGGCCCCATTTGTACTATTGCATCATGAGCCAGAAACCCCAAGTGAAAGTACCATAGATATAAAAATTGTTAAAAATGCATATCTAACAAGATAGAATGAAAACGTGACACCCATGAGGACGAACATGAAATTTGTGTGAGCCCCAAAGGTGGAAATTTAGCATGTTGAATTGAGGCTGTGAATGAGAAGTGTGTAATTTGTGATCCTAAAGGTCCAAGTGGTATCAAAAATGAATCTTTAGGGCTCCTGCATGGTATGCCTAAAGTTCCAAACCAGGGCATATAAAAGTGTGGTGGGGCCCACAATGCCACCTCATTTGAGCGTATAAAAGTGTGGTGGGGCCAGAATGCCACCTCATTTGATCTTTGATGAGTTGGAAATCAATGAGTCGTCGAGTGTTCCTAATGTTGTTTGGAGGTTGCTAGATACCTCGATCAACTTAAGCTTGGAGCCTAGTGAGTCTTATATCCTTACATTTTGTGATTTTTATTATTTAGCTTAGGGTGGTGTTATGGTATGGGTCTATATAACCTTTTTTATGTTTTGGGGCCCATACCCATGTGGGAAATTCAAGGGAAGTTGTGGTGACTGTGTGAGTGGGGAACAGGTAGTCATGATAATGACTACAACTATGAATTGTGTAGTTCCACGAATGGTCGTGCAACTTGGGTGGCCATCGTTGCATGGATTTGTGTGATTAGGGGTTGGTAAAACATGTTGTACATCGTTCCTAGGTGGAAAATAGTTGTGGTAATCGCCGTGACTATTCATATCATAGTTGTGTGATGACTTACATACAAAGGGTAGTTACAACGACATTGATCGCACAACTTGTGTTGAACATAATTGCAAGACACCCTATGCAATTGTAAGTGGTATAAATATATGGACTAGTGCAATTGTTGGAGGTATAATCGCAATGATCCATCGAAAATGACTGAGGCAATTTTGTGTGGATTGCATTTTTAAAAGGAAACCTTAGGAAAATTTGGTTTTTCTAATTTTTTGTATTTTCCAACATTCACTAGTACACTTACACTTGCCATTCTCTAATGTTGAGCATCCCAGCTAGTCAAATTGAGTCTAAATTTTTTGAAAGATAACAATGAGGGAATGTAATCCATTGTCTATTCAAATAGAATAAAATGTTAAGTTTTGAAATGATTATGATAAAAACGAACTAAATGATACTTTGTAGAGATGATTGGTGGGAATTCTAATCTTTTTAACCACAACAAGGTCTCATATTACATATTTAGTTCTACTAGGTTAATTCTTAGTTAAACCACTTAATAATCGTTGGAAAACAACTAAGAGAGTCATTTGATACTTGGAAGGCGCTATAAATTTTGATATTGAATATTCCAATCATTTGAATCTTAAGTTGATAGGCTATTCAAATTTTCATTGGATAGAAGATATAAATTATGAGAATCTACAACTAGATATGTATTTATTATAAGAGCTAGAATTGTGTCTTGGAGTAACATGAAGCAATCAATTATCTCCTTGTCCTTAATTGAATCCAAGTATAAAGCATTTTGCAATGTTTCCTATGAAACAATGTATTCTTGAAGAAATGTGAGAAAGGAAATGAGTACTTGCATCTATTGAATATGAGAATCAAAGTTCAATAATTATGTCAAACAATCCAATATATCATGCAAAATCAAACCACGTTGAAACTCAATATGACTTTGTAAAGGAAATTCTTCAATACAAAAATTCATTTTGATAATATGGTGAATATATTCACCAAGCATCTAACAACGGTTAAATTTGTAATATATATATAAACACACTAGGAATTTTAGAGACCTCATTTCTTCATTAAATTAGAGTTATTTCTTGGTAACATGGTTAATATATTCACCAAGCATCTAAGAACAATTAAATATATAATATATATAAAAACTAGGAATTATAGAGAACTCAATTCTCCATTAAATGAGAACATATAATATAATATAGATATATTTTTGTAAAGATATACAAACAAAATTATATAATTAGTTTTTTTTTTTTTAGTGTTTAAATTCTTAATTGAATCAAATAAGATAAACACTACTAACTAACAAATTTTGCAAGTATTTATAGGTACTACATAGCCCTTATAATTTTATTGGAAAGACAACTTAACTATTTTTTATAACTCAAAGCTCATTTTTTAAGATTTAAAGAAATAAAGCAATAGCACCAATGATTTAGAAATTTACTTACTTAAAAAGCATTAACAAATTATTCTAAATTATCATTTTTTAGCACAAAATAATATTATTTTATATTCCAATTTTAAAATTTTATTAATAAAATTCAAATTAATTATCTTAAATATGGTAAATAATTTTATTTATAATATAAGTTATTTAACTGAGAAACAAATATTAACATTTATAACAAAGTTATTTCATATAACATGTTTAACATGATAAAAAAAAAAAATTATATTATAAACTTATTATAAACCGTGCTTCTAGTTAATTAATTTATACAATGGAGTAATCAAACACATTATGAAAAGAACCAACCTACAAAGTTTGGAATTCTAAAATGCATTTCAGGAAAGAAGATTCTGCATGTAAATGCATCATATTTTTAATATTTTCCATATTTTGAATGGTAATGTGTTTTAATCGGTATCCTTATGGATATTTGTTTAGAGTTGATAAGTAGATTCACTGAAAGTTGTTTAGAATTGAATATTTGTTTAGAGTTGATAAGTAGATTCGTTGAAAGTTGTTTAGAATTGATAGGTAGTTCATTGAATATTGGTTTAGAGTTGATAAGCAGATTTTCTGAAAGTTGTTTAGAATTGATAGGTAGTTCATCGAAAGTTAAATGAAATCCATAAGACACAAAATGCATAATTCAGAGGTAGGCCCACTGAAAGGTGAATGGAAACTCAAGCCATGGGAATTTTTTTTTAGTTTACTTAAACCATAATTGGATCTGGATCGACACAAGTAATAAATAATGGGATAGAAAGAGTTCGTGAAAGTATTTATTTACCTTATTCATATTTTCTATGATGAGTTCTTCCAGGAAATGAAAATAATTAAGAGATGTGAGAGAAATCGCAAGCGTGCACGACCCAAAAAACTTAATTTTTCTCAATGAGTCTGTGGCTGAAGTGTACAAAAGTGCGAAGTCATTGTTGGTGTAAAAATGCAGAGCCGCACTTGAATTAAGGTATCTATCCAATGTATAGCTACAATCCAGTACTCTGACATCGACCAGCTTCGGGGAGTTCACTGTCACGGACTCTGTAGTGTAATTTCCTTCAAACCCTATATACCTGAGATTGAGGGCACACATTTTCAAATCCTTCAGACCTGTGCAATATTGGATTTTCAAATTCTCAAGAAGGGGGCATTTTGCTACAAGCTGCTCAAGGATATCATTGTTAGTCGAGAACCCTATTAGAGAATAGGTTATAAGGTATCTGAAACCACAAAATTGAGGCGGCAACTGTGTGAATTTCAGTGGCTGTGTTTATTCAAAACAGGAAAGCTTCAGAAATTTGATAAAATCACAGTAAAACATAAAAGTAGGAGGATGTTTTACTTTAAGACAAATTTGTTTCACGACGCAGAATTGATCCATTTCCACAACATTTTTCCAGAATAGAACCCGGAAATCTTCAAACTTTCAAGCTCAGCAGAAAGATATAACAAAATATTATCAATTACTTCTTCACTAAACAGTCATCCAAAAATTTCAGATAGGGTAATAATGTCCAAAGCCACCGCTATCTACGCTAGAGCATGGAACAACGTGAGAGGGGGACGCTGCCTTTTCCGCTTTTGCACGCTGGGCTGATTCCATTCATTTCTGGTTCAAAATGAAAAGAATCCACCGAATCTTTTGGCTGCTTGTACGAAAATCCCAACAATCTACTGGTAGACTGCTATTTTAATCTGCGTTGGCTTGGGTTTAGGCTTCTACTTGCCCTGAAACATTGGCGAGGCAGTTTACAAGTTCAAATTTCGAATTTGGGCGGGGTAGGTTTAAAAGTTCAAAGTTCAAAGTTCAAATTTCGAATTTGAATTTGAATATAAATAAATGGTATTAATGCGTATAATATTGATTCCACATGATACATCATTTCGTATATAGTATTTGATGGAAGCTTGGCTATAAATTTATCTGTTTGGTCCCCAAGCTAGCATCTCAATCCCCTTCAGTTTTTTACACCATCTAGATGAGAGAGTAGAGCTTGGAAGTGCCTTCAGACTTCTGTATTCTTTTCTTTTTGCTTGGATTGAAGTTGGAGTGCTGAAGTAAAGAAGCAAGTGGACTATGGTTTGCATCAAGAACATCACCAATGGCTGGAGGTAATTTATATTTCTGGGCATTAAGTTTTAACGATTCTTTGAGTTTTCCGCATACAGAATCGCTGTTGAAATTTTAATTTTATTTAAGAGTTTGATTAGTGCAGTAATTTTTTCCGCCTTCCATATATATATATTTTTGTTTATGCAA
>CM062812.1:992825040-993007540 GCA_031772625.1 Pinus tabuliformis | reverse complement strand
CAGAATCTTGATGGAAGCTTGGCTATAAATTTATCTGTTTGGTCCCCAAGCTAGCATCTCAATCCCCTTCATTTTTTTACACCATCTAGCTGAGAGAGCAGAGCTTGGAAAGTGCCTTCAAACTTTCTGTATTCTTTTCTTTTTGCTTGGACTAAAGCTGGAGTGCTGAAGTAAAGAAGCAAGTGGACTGTGGTTTGCATCAAGAACATCACCAATGGATGGAGGTAATTTATATTTCTGGGCATTAAGTTTTAACGATTCTTTGAGTTTTCCGCATACAGAATCGCTGTTGAAATTTTAATTTAGCAGTGTTTGTCATCAATCGAGCTCGTGTCTTGTGTTTCGTATGAAGACATTTCATGGTCATCAATATCAGAAGAATGGACGGGCCTATGTTACGCATGCCTCCGCATTTCAAGGACCATCAATAAAAACAATCAGATGGATGATCATATCATGAACAGCTCCACAACTATTCACCAAAAAGTGTTCGCCTGAAAATTACGTATACTGATTGACTGGTAAATAGATGTCAGAGTCTTGCCATGTATCGATGTCCTTAGAGGGTGTATTAATGGGTATATAAGGGTGGAAATAAGGCTCGCCGTTTTTCATCGCTAGCTTTGGATGTCCAAAGACTGTTCATTGCAACCACAACCAATGAGTGAGCTTAATTTTCGTCGTCTTCGGCCAAATAAAAATTTTACAAGTGGAAAAAGTTCGTCAGAGGTCTTTGCGTACTTATCTAACATGAAATGTTAATTTTCAACATTATTTATGAAAGCCAATAGGAGCTGCCCATTTTCGTCCTCCGCTGAGTAAAAGACATACTCATGGAAAGGATTGTGTCCAGGGGTTAAATTTGACGGGTCCCCTTACCCATCAAGTAATTTTTAGTGACGGTTTTATTTTTAAAGTGCACTTCATATGACTTCTAATATTTAGATTTATCAGTTTCATTTAACTTTAATCAAATCATATCCATAATTACTCACATGAAATTTATGTTTACCAGTTTCATTTAACTTTAGTCAAATCATATCCATAATTACTCACATGAAAATAGTGAATATTGGTATTATTGCAAGTTAATACTTCACTGAGCTTTAGATTCCTTCTGTGAACAAAAAATTCTCTAACTTTAAAACATATACAAACACAGACTTGGGAATTTATCTAACCTAATGTTTCCATGAATTCTTGTCCTCGACTGGCAGCCAACTGGTCAAAAGAACAAAGAGAATGACTCTGCAAAACCAAATGTCGGTTGTAGCACCATGATACCCTCAGCAATCACCTGCACAAGTAACCAAATTCTTGTATCAAGAACTCACAAGTACTAAAATTTAAAAAGCGGGAAAACAAAATATACTGCAATTTAAATTAATTTGGCATCTTTATTACAGGTTCATGGCTATGCAGGTACCTCGGGTCCACAAGTCTTATGCAGCAACCCATCTGCCTGGCATCAAATAACCTTCTCAATACTTTGCATCAAAATTATTTCCAGTTGAGGTTGAGCACTGAAGCCGAAGTTAGATATATTGACATTTCCCTTGTCAAGCCCTGAAAGTGCAAAGTCCACAACCCTAATGATAGAAGAATATAAACTTTGTAAATTGAGATTCTTGACGATTGAAAATATAAATCAAAAGGGTTTATGCTTGGTAATGAGATATATATGATCTATGGAAGAAGCACTCAATAAAGCGTGAAGATTTGTACATGTTATAGAATTTTTTCACAGCCTTTACAGATTTTTTTCACAAATTTTGCTGTCACCTTTTACACATGGCCCTGGCATACACACTGAAATATCATAATCTATTTTACGAACGCAATAGCTTTGGATCGAGATTCGCAGTACCTTACATTCGAGATTCCTACTCAGATTCTCAAACTCCCACGCGTTTTAACAAGCCTTTCAGACAAACAATGTTGAGAACGACTTGGCGTTTTGAATCAAATAATTTCTGATTTGATAACGTCGTAAATTCTCCATGGTGCGCTCCACTGCTCATTTTCTGCCTCCAACACATGAAGCTCATGTATCAGAAAATAATATAAATAGCAGATTAATAGCTATGGCGCACCTTTACATCGAAACCCCTCCTCCTCCGTCATAAAGCTCATGTATCAGAAAATAATATAAATAGCAGATTAATAGCTGTGGCACACCTTACATCGAAACCCCTCCTTGAAGAGGAGATGTTTCTACGTATATATATAATAAATAAAAACAGTAAATGTAGTCAATGTAAAATCGTACCTTCGTGTGGGCATGGTTTGAGATGTGAATCGTGTGGACAGACTTCCTCTGCTTTTATTTTTGCCACGCCTTTCATGACGACATCTAGATGGTTGCTTATCTAATAATTTTATATTCAATTTAGTGGTCAGATTATTCTAAATATTTTATAAAACATGTCATTATATATACGAAACTTGTTATTTTCGGATTTGCCCGTCATTTTCGGATGAACGTATTTTCTCTGCTGTTGCTAGAAGATGCTAACCAGCCATTTTCAGGGTATTTAATGTTTGGGATATGCACGCAGCTTAGCCCGATAACACGCGAAAGTCAAAATATTAATTAATGCCAAAACTTAACTTTTGCGTGTTATAACGTTAACCGGCTTGCATATCCCTAGACATTAAATACCTTGGAGATGACTGGTTAGCTCTTTCCCTGGGATTCGAACCCCTGACATCTTCTACAAACATCGAGACCCCATGGACCCAATGCCAGAAAGAATTTTTTGATTAGAGATGTCAATGACTTTCTCGTCCGGCTTTGCCTGATTCGTCGATGCGAACAACACTTCTTCTTTCGAACAAATCTGACTAGGTTCAAAACTCTGTGCTGCCTCAACGACTTGCTTGGGTGGGTTCAACAATGCCCTTGCCTTCATTATTTTCTGCTGGAAGCTTGTTCTGTTGAGTGGATGATGAGCTGTCGGCGATGGGATGATGGGTCACAGGTCTATTCCCATGTGCCTCAGGTTCTTCTTGATGTTGTTGTTCCAGTGATTCTTTATCTCGTTATCAGTATGACCCGACAAATACCCTGTGATCTTTGCCCACCTGTTATCAATTTTGTTGTGGAGCTCCATAATAAGATGCTCCTCCATATTTGATAACTCTCCCCGCTTCAAATCAGGACGAAGATAATTCATCCATCTGAGCCTGCAGCTCTTACCGCATCTCAACAGACCAGCAAGCTTTTGAACGATGCGCCAACAACAGTGGCCATTGTTGTGAATGAAATCAACGAGATTCTTGTCTATCAACCCTTGAAACATGAGATTATCTTTGGAGGTTTTTGTGTTTTCATATTGGTTGCTTAATCGATCAAGTTTATCAGTGATTTAATAATGGAGTATGAATTATGCACTAGTTACCCAAATTTGTCTCAGTTATTTATGTTTTTGGACTTAAAATGGGCGGGTCTGGAGAGTGCACATTGATAGTATGGATTAATCTTCTCTAGCTACTACCCAAGGGGTTTTTGGAGCCGACGTATTCAGGATCCGACCAGAATAATGGTTTAGGGTTTTTTCTGTTAAAGAAAACACCTACCCGTTACTCAAGTATTTGATGGTCTTAATCACAATATATTAAGCGAGCGTAATATTATCGGTGGCCGCATCCAGTTACAGGTTACCTTAGATTTAAAAAAAAATATTATCAGTGGCATGTGTTTAGTTATAATTAAGATATTTATTATATTTGTTGTTCCGCTGAGCCATGCATATGGAGATTGGTTTTGATGCCACTTCAGATTTATATATATATTAATATGGATTTTGTAATCCAATATTTGCATATCTGTCTTTTCTTGCTGGATTCGTGTTTCTTATAGTTCACTTTTTTTCTTTTTAATTTTTTCGTTACTAATATATTACTTTAAAAAAATAAAAAATATTAAAAAAAATAAAAAGAGAGTAATAACGGCTATTTGAAATATGATGGAGAGGTTTCTCAAATAGGTATTAGACAAGCTGTTTTTAAAATTCATGCTGAATGCTATTTCTGTTGGAGTTTCTTGTGGTAGTTTATTATATGTCTCTATTTTTCTGCTCAAGGCTATTTTTTTTGGAGTTAGATGTAACTGGAAGTATTGACCATCTTCAGAATTTTTTTTTATGGAGAGTCATTAAATTTATAATCTTGTCCTTCTGCTTTTACAAATATCATTGAAAGATATCAACAGTTTCATTCTTGTTATTGAGTCATTCATGGACTCTACCCAACCTTAATCCAAGTAATATAGAATCTTATTTCTCTGTCAAGGGTGGCCCTGCTCTTGCCACTAGCTCAATGTTTTAGCAGAGCTGACAGAAAGATGAATAATAGATATATGGCTCTTTTATTCTTTCCACGTTCCTTTGCACCTCTCGGTGCAATTGCTAATTTTTTATTATTGTTCCTTTTGACTTATGTACTTAACTTTCGACCTTCTTTTATTTTATGTGCAATGTGAGTTTCTATTCATGGTTTTGTTTTTTTATTAAATTTTGTTTTTATGTGTTGGTTTTTTATTATAGTTTTTATATGTTTTGTTCTACATTGATATATTATGTGTGCTTTATGGATTTTGGTTGAAAGTCAGAGATCAAAATTTAAGCAAAATTTTAAAATGAATAGTAAATTTAGATCTTTTACTCATTTATTTTCAGAACTATGAATTTGATTGCTAAATTTCAAAGCTAACTTATCCAAATTTTCCTCTCCTAATCTTCCAGGTCACAACAAGGCGCAAAAAAAAAGCATTCTTTGTAATTTTGTCAATTCTTTATTCATTTGAAATCTAAAATTCGAAAAGCACAGTAAGAAGAATTGGTCTTAAACCTCAAATTTTTAGCTCTAGAAACTCTACTTGTTCTCCTTCACAAACATCCATTTTCTTGTAGATATTCTTGCCAATGGTTTGTGAATGAGGCAGCTCTTACTGTCCCACCAAATGAAATTTTCCAAACAAATAAATGAAATCAAATTTCAAAACAAAAATTCAAAAACATTAACATTACCAAACTTGTGTTTATTTCCTTATTCTATCCAACTCTATTTTAAAAAATAAAAGTCTTTTGTCAAGTGTAGGAGTATTTCCAATGAAGCCATTTATGGATCAAAATATTTAATATGTTTACATCCAACTTTGAAAAATATACCTCAATGTCCACGAGGATATGAAAGACCAACTGTACATTTGGATTTGGAGCGAGGATTTGTTGAAGAATGGGAGAATGTTGTGGCCTAGTCACTTTTTGGAACCAATCTTCAATGTAGTCCTTGCTCTCCAAAAATGCTTGATCGTCATTCTAGATCTCCTGTCCATAAATGGATTAGAGTCGAAACTCTTACAATAGAAATATTGATTGAAATTTATGCATCCGAAATGATTTTTAACATGATTTTTAACTATTCATCTAAAAGTGAATGCAAATAAAATGAGATCTAATTGTAACATTTCGGATTAGGAAGAACCCCACAACCATGATATGCAGGTCCTTACCTCTCCTCCTAAACAAAATTGTGTAAAATAAAAGACATTCTACATTGAAAGTTAATACCTATGTATACTTCCCCGACAACGACACCAAAAATGTTGGGTAATTTATTGATTGGTTAAATTAATTAGCATTTGTATATTTGTGAAGTACACACATACAATGTATGCTAGGGAATCAACTTTCAATTTTAATTCTAATAGCAATCAATGAATGGTAAACCTATTGAAATGAATCAAAAGTACGGGATTAAGTGAAAAATGAAATTTTAATCTAAAAAGCAATTGAATTTTAAATATTGTAAATACAAGGAAAATCTATGAGATGAAATCTAGTCAAATTACACATAGATACTCAACTTTGATGAAAGCAATGAAATGGCTATTCTTTAAAGGTAGTAAAATCAAAGCTAGTTGTTCTAATCTAATGAAAACAAGGACAATATGTCCTAGGAAATCATAGAACTTTTAATCTAATGGAAGCATTTGAACTTAACCTAGGAAAGCATTGGAAAATCAATCTAAAAAAGTAGGTAAATATAATCTATAAAAACATGTAAACTTAATCTATAAAAGCATGAAAAAATAATCTATGAAAACAATTGAAATTTCTTCTATGAAAACATGGAAATATTTAACTAGGAAGGCAAGTAAATCTAGTCTATGAAAGCTTGTAAATTTAATCTATGAAGGCATTGAAGATTGTAAAGCAATTCAGGAATTCAATCTGTGTTCAAATGTTAGATTTCATTCATAAATTAAAACCATGATTTTCCTATGAATGCTTGTGTAAAAAAAAAATGCTGTGAAATAATCAACGCAAATTAAATGAATGTGCTTGATCTACAAAAGAACATAAATGGGATTAGCAACAAAGCATCTAATTAAAAGACTTGGAATAAACTTTGCAAAAAATTAGCATAAAAGAAAATAATCTATCTTACAAAAAGGAAACATTAAAATACACTCATACTCATTAGGGGGCTCTCCTAAATTGCATGAGAGGTGGAAAGTTCAAGAAGCTATTTGATCAAACACCATATCTCATCATGAAAGCATTACCATATCAAATGATTGTATTCATAACATGTGAATTTCAATAGTATCATAACATAAAGCATAAGCATAACTTTAGCATTCCCAAACTTAACACACCTTTTGAATGGAGAAGGCACTCCTATTTATACAAAAACTAAGATCCATATTTATGTTCTAGATCCACAATCCCTCCTAGATAAACAAATACCTTATGTGGTTATACCCATGTGTTAACATATAGAATGTAACATCTCTTCATATCTTCTCACAATTCTCTAAAAGCTTTAATAAAAGACACTTATGAAAACTTCCATGATTCTTCTCCATAAAATGTTCTTGATTAATGATTCAGAATCTTCCTCAAACCTTCAAGATTTTGAAGAGGAAATTCGAATTTGAGACTTAGAGGCTAAATATGGTTGTGTTGGAATCTTCAAATATGTCTACACACATCACAAAACTCATCCAGCTTTTATATATAAGAATACATGTTATTTTCCTAATATTTAATCATAAATTCACTAAAAATACTAAAATAATGCTTTGGAAAATAATAATGATAAACCCATATATGATCATGAAAATGGTCTTAGTGTAACATGATGGAGTTGAGTAATATGGAAAACACTGAAGGAAAGTGAAAGAAAATATGGTGCAATGGATGATGTTTTGGAGACCCAACAATTGTGTCTCCATTTATGTTTATGTAGTCTATGGGAATTATCTCTCTTCGAAGTTTTCAAAACTATGCTTATGTGTGCCTTTTGTATGCCCAGGGTTTGAATGAAGTAGTAGTCAAGCCAAGAGGATTAATACCATTAGGAGCATCTATTAATGGGAAACAAATAACATTACGCCAGTAGGGTTATAAGATGTATTAAGATTCATCTATGGTTCAATGTCGACATATTGTCGCAAGGATAAATGTGTTGAAGAATCTAGGGCAAAGTGGTGTAGTGTGATTCTTCATTACTTGATAAAAATTTTTGGAGTCCTTTTACTTTTCTTGTTAGCTTAATATTCTTCTTCTTATTATTAATGCATATGTGTGTACTTCATCAAACTGCTACCAAAACATAAAAACAAGAGCACAAGATGTTGGCTCTTTGTCAGGACCAAAACCTCTCTTCTCTTGAGAGGAAACCATTTCGTGAATTTCTCTTAATGAAGCTGATATTGATCAATGCCAAACCCTAGACCCTTGAAAATAATATCCTCCAAGCACAAGTCAGTTCTTTCCTCCTTTCTTCCCCTTATACCCTGACACTTCTTCCGGCACTTTATTTCCCAACACTTCATCCTCTTTCTTCCGACATTGCGTTCTCCTACTCCTTGATGATAAGTTCTCTTATGCTAGATCTAAAAGAGATGTTTCTCTTTGATCCTAAGTGAACCATCTCACATAGGATAATGAATTTCTTCTCTTCACCAATCGAGCTTCTTCTTCATGTAAGATGGAAGACTTGATGTAGCAATACTGTAACCCTAAATTCTCGCACGTGTGGGAGGCTTCATGGTGTTCTTTGTTCCTTTCTCCTTCATATGTGAGAGTCTCTTCTTCACTTTAATGACAGGCCTTATATACCTAAGTTTCAAGCCCAAACAATGAGAAGTATGGTACTGTTATGTTGCTGTCGATATGTCCATAGAAAGCCCTCATTTTCTCACACTTGTGACTGCAGTTTTCCCTAGAAACACTCTTTCAAACTTCATTGTTCTTCCTCACTTTGCTACCCTGGTCAACCTTTTTCTTTGACTTACTTCATTCCTTTTTTTCCTCCTTTCCTATGCGGATTTCACAGCTAAATGAATGCGTTGTATTGAAGTGGATAGCTTCTACAAATAGAGGATTGTCCCTCCATTTAGGCCGAATAGTCATCTTGTTTGTAGGCCGACTTTGAGGGTTGTTTGAAGGCTGATTTGTTGAGAAGACTTCATGGTGGTGTAGCATGCTTGAAGGAGCTTCTTGATGGTGCCATTGCATAGGAGTATACTTGACTTTTCTTGGAGGTTTTCCCTTTTACTTTAATATATATTTATACATGGTGTAACATGCCCTTAAGGTCTTCAACATAATTATTTTGACTATTTGACTCACCTATAGCACTTTAAATAGTGTTAGACCTATTTCAATGAGCAACAAAATCATTGACATATATTATAAAAATAATATTTATTTTCTTGAATAAATACAAATATCAAAATTACATTTATGAAGATCGAACCTAGTTACATTTCCTTCAACACTCCCTCTTAACTAGGGAGGTATTCATATAATATTCCAAGGTGTTTGGCTATTATCAATCTTGAAGAATTCACATAAGAGAAACTAAATTTTCAATCCATCTGTTATAGCATCATATCCATCAGCATTGTCATAGTGTAAGACCTTGACTAGCAACTCCATCTCTTTACGATACCATCAGCTACAATGTTGGTGAGACTAGTGATTTATAGACACCTTCATCATTGTCTCTCAAGGTACATACCCACCCGAGTGTTCACTGAGTATGACCTTTCAGGAATATGCTTATCTTGCGTTCCCAACCCTCAAAGAATATCAGTCGTCTTGCCTACTCTTGTCTTGGATACCCTACACATCCTCAGAGAGAATTGGATGCAATATTATTACCCAATCCTCCCATTATTTCTTCCCAAGTGAAGACAAGAATGTTGTGTAAATCTTGTGTCGACATTTCCATTCATGGCCTTCATCTAGACTTACAGATGTTAGTCCTGGTCTAATGCATGACCCATGAGATGGAAAAACACAAATGTCAGTCTATAATCAAGGTTGATTCAAAACTCCCTCTTGATCAGTGATCTATCATAGCTCCCTCTTAACTAGGGACTCTTTCATTCATCAACAACTTCTTCTTTGGGTGTCCTTCAACTGCTTGATCTTCTACCTTTATTTGATGTCATGAAGTCTTTTTTCAGACTTCTTCTAGGTAGGGCACCATCCATTAATCACTTTCCTTGTTGGTTTGTCATGTCTTTCTTCCTTCATGGAAAGTGTCTTTCTTGTCATACATCAGGCTTTTCTTATCATTTGGCTACTCCTTTGTCATTTATCCATGCTTCAGAATACTCTTCTCATGGATGCTTTGTTTTAATTTCTTGTTTACATACTTTGACCTAGTAGCCCATCATGACTTAATCCTAATATTATTTCAACATTTCTTTTTCTTTTGTTGGATTGCTTCTTCATCACGACATATTTGTAGAGTATAATCAATTATCTGCATCTTTCATATCTCCAAGGACTTCATAGGTGTCTAGGGTTCTTTCTTCCTTTGTCAGAGTTGTCCTGCCTTCTTTTCGGAGATATCTTCAGAGTATCTTGTCAGATAATGATTCTCGGTGATCATGGTGTTCTTCACATGCTTGATATCTTTCTTCATTTTCTTCTTCTTAGATAGATAGGTCAACCATCTTATGCTTCTTGTGAGAGCATTCCTTCATTGCTTGCTTCCTGGACTTGTCAACATTTCTTCTTGCTTATTAGTCAGCAATCTTATACTCCTTATGTGAGCATATTATTTTGTTGACCTTCATTGCATTGTAGTACATGCCTTCGAGCATGTTCTTAGTGAAAGAGATTATTTCATACTTGATCATGTTATAGAACTATTCCCATGAATTAATAATATACAAATGATAACATGACTTAAACTTTGATGCATACATACCTCATATTGATTCTCCTTTGATCATCTTCTAGTGTCGTCCTTATTGCTTCATCTTATCTTGCCTGCATATCATCCTTTTCTTGAATCCCATGAATGGGATTCCGAATGAGACATTTGCTTAAGTTCATGAACCTTCTTTTGAAGATTCCATCTTAAGATCTTAAAGACCCTTGCCTCGCAAATGTTCCTTTTCTTTTTGATGGTGGAGGTCTTCTAAGATTCTTAATCATGATCAATTTTCCTTTCATTGTGGATGAGGTCCTATACTAGGTATGCTTCTTCTACATGAATATCTTGAGCTATATCTTCCATGCTCCTATATTCTAGAAGACATTTCTTCTTATGCATTTTTGTTCTTATCGTGAATGCTACATTTTCATGAGTATATAGAACTCTATGTACATCATGCTTCTAGATTCTAGAGGATGTTTCTAGCCATGCAATTTTAATCTATTCCTACATGCTCCTGTACTACTCAAAACTTTGAAAGAAGACTTGAAGTAAAGAGTCTGACCTAGTCATAGCAGAGATCCAGAGGATCTTCCTTCTTTTGCTTCTTTTCTTCTTCTTTAACTTCTTGAGTAATGTGAACTTCTTCCCTCTTTCTTTAGTTGTTATTGTCCTTCTTAAGATTAGGACAATTCCTTTTGTAGTGTCCACATTCTTGACATCCAAAACATTGGATTTTGGACATGTCTTTGTTGTTTGTTCTTCGTGGACCAAATTTTCCAAATTTACCCTTTCTCTTGGCCATGGTAGAAAATGCTTGCTCCTTTGATCCCACTTCTACTTTTGCTTTAAGTTTGGTTTCCTCTATCCTGCATAGAGGCCACATTTCACTGAGAGTGGTTGCCTCCTTCTTGGCATATATTCTTGATATGAAGTTGCCCTAATTCTCAGGTAGAGCATTGAGTACTACCATTGTCATCTCTCTGTCAGACATGACTTCCCCAAGTTCTTGAAGTTGATCTCTCATTTCAGAGATTTTCATAAAATTATTCCTTCCTTTGTTATCTTTATCTTATACAATTAATTCCTCAGAGATATTACTTCTTCGATTATGGATACCGAGAGTAGCTCTACTATCTTATCATAAATTTCTTTCGATGTCTCAAATTTGGAGACATAGGGAATGAGAGAATCTTTGGTTGATTCTATCAGAATCCTTTGAGCTCTTGTCTCATCCTTATTTTACTTGGCTAAGGCTTGAGTTTATTCCTTAGTAGGGATAGTGATATTCCCTTTGTGATGTTCTAGGCATTCATTCTCCTTGAGAAGTAGATCAGTCCTCTTCTTCCATGCAAGAAAGTTATTAGTGCCTACCAATTTATTGCTTTCCTTGCAAAAATACATTGATGTATATTCAGGAGGGGACATGTACTTGATAGATTTTTGGACGTAGTGGATTTTCCTTCTTCTTGAAGACTTGATGGCTTGCCTTCCTTAGATCTTGATGTTCTTCAAGTTGCCTTCTCCAAGCGGGTTTGCTTGGTGACTTGTAGCTAGATGTAGGTCTTGCTTCAATCTGCTCCTCTTTATAGGTGCCTTTATGTAAGGCTCTTCTTCTAGCTTTGTAGACCTCCTGATGAATGATGAATTGTATACACTTCTTTTCCTTCAAGTGATTAAGACTTTTGGGCTTGATTCTTAAACTTTGTAGATGCTTTTCCCTTTATGAGTGTTCTTGAGGTGCCCTTTCCTTGATGTGTCACCTTAGCTCTAATACCATGTTTAAGAATCTAGGGAAAAGTGGTGTAGTGTGATTATTCGTTACCTGATAACAATTTGTGGAGTCTTTTTACTTTTCTTGTTAGATTAATATTATTCTTATTATTATTAATGCATATGTGTGTACTTCATCAAACTTATACCAAAACATAAAAACAAGAGCACAAGATGTTGGCTCTCTTTTAGGGCCAAAATCTCTCTTCTTTTGAGAGGAAAAACCTTTCGTGAATTTCTCTTATTGAAGCTTCTATTGATCAAAGCCAAACGCTAGACCCCTGACAAGAATATTCTCCAATCACAAGTCAAGGCTTCCTCCTTTCTGCCCCTTATACCCCGACACTTTGTCCTCCTTCTTCTGGCACTTTGTTCTCCTACTCCTTGATGATAAGTTCTATTATGTTAGCTCTAGAAGAGATGTTTCTCTTTGATCCTAAGTGAACCATCTCACATAGGATAATGAATTTATTCTCTTCACCAATCAAGCTTCTTCCTCATGTAAGATGGAAGACTTGATGTGGCAGCAATGCAACCCTAAATTCTCACAAGTGTGGGAACTTTTGTGGTGTTCTTTATTCCTTTCTCCTTCGTATGTGAGAGTCTCTTCTTTGCTTTAATGAGAGGCCTTATAGACCTAAGTTTCAAGCCTAAACAATGAGAAGTATGGTATTGTTATGTTGCTGCTAATATGTCCATAGAAACCCTCCTTTTCTGGCATGTGTGACTGCGGTTTGCCCTAGAAACAATCCTTCAAACTTTGTTGTTCTTCCTCCTTATTTCGCTACCCTAGTAGACCTTTTTCTTTGACTTCCTTCATTTCTTTTTTTCCTCCTTTCCTTTGCAGATTTCAGAGCTGAATGAATGCATTGTATTGGAGTGGAAAACCTCTATAAATAGAGAATTTCCCCTCCATTTAGGCTGAATAGAAGTTTGACTAGTCATATTGTTTGTAGGTCGACTTTGAGGGTTGTTTGGAGGCTGATTTGTTGAGTAGACTTCGTGTTGGCGTAACATGCTTGAAGGAGCTTCTTGATGGTGCCATTGCATAGGAGTAGACTTGACTTTTCTTGGAGGTTTTCCCTTTGACTTTAATATATATTTATACATGGTGTAACATGCCCTTAAGATCTTCAACATAATTATTTTGACTATTTGACTCACTTATAGCACTTTAAATAGTTCTAGACCTATTTCAATGAGCAAGAAACTCATTGATATATATTATAAAAATAATATTTCTTTTATTGAATAAATACAAATATCAAAAGTACATTTATGAAGATCGAACCTAGTTATATTTCCTTCAACAAAATGTGCCTCATCTATACTTGAGTCTAGATGTGATAATGAGCTTGTTCTTAAGCCTTGAATTTTTTTTTACTTTTTTTCCTTTACCACAAGTTGCAATTGCAACTTGCAGTGCTAGTCTACCTAGCCTTTGGAAGTATGATTTATGACATACACTATAAATCTCATCTTATTAAGTCGCAAATTGCAAGTCTAGTGTCTAGTGACTTGTTGAATACCTCTACAAATCTGAATTGTGACTAGGACTATCCTCATCGCATGCAACAAAGCCAAGTCACACTTTTAAACTTGCACTACCACTACAAATTGTGATTGTGACTGTAGAGTGTCAGTGCCATTAGAAATTACGACTATGACTACAAGGGCGATTGTGACTAGAAATTGCAACTGTAATTACAAAGGGTGATTATGACTACAAGGGTGACTGTGACTATGTGACAGTGACTACAAAATGTCACTAGCACTAAAAATTGCGACTGCGACTACAAGGGTGATTGTGACTATAAATTGCAACTGTGAATACAAAGTGCCATTGCCACTAGAAATTGCAACTATGAATACAAAGTGCCAATATCATTAGAAATTGTGACTGTGACTTCAAAGTTTCATTGCCATTAGAAATTGTGACTGTGACTTCAAAGTTTCATTGCCATTAGAAATTGTGACTTCGACTACAAAGGGTGATTGTGACTACAAAGTGCAACTATGACTACAAGGAATACGAAAAGCCACAAGGAATATGAAAGGTCACATGGAAGATGAAAAGAAACCTCCCTATTTGTATAAATATACTTGTATACCTCATTTATGGGGACTTTAGCACTTGAGATATGGCTAGCATTAGATAGTTGTTTTGAGCTTAAGGAGCTAGGACACTTAACTCTTGGAAAACTATAAGATGAGTTGTGGTGAGGCTATAGTTTTTCCTTGAGGATGGTATGAGAAGCTCATGTTTCTCTACCACGCTTTGATGGACTTGTTGAACATGTACTTGAATTTGTTGCATGAATAATGAGAAGATATTCACCTTCGACATTGATTCCCATGCATATTCATGGTGGTTTTATTGGCTATATGATATTTCATTTATGTTTGTATTTGTGCCTTCATGCAAGTGATATGTTGATGGACTAATTTGTAGTTATTGTGTGTGTGTTTTCTTTCAAATATTTTCTCATTTATTCCAAGTTAATGCTAGCAACTTATTGTGAACTAATTTGCAGTTAACTTCTAGCAATCTCTTAATTGTATGTCTCAGATGGTTTTGTTGGTTAACCAACTCCTCTTTAAGATATACCTCTTCCTATTATTTTGTTGTCTTGATCTTGTACATTCCTTTATGAGTTTTTCAATCGTGGGTTGATCTCGTCCCCATTTTTGGGCATTTCATTTTTGTCCTCTCATTAACATCTCCACATTTGATAGACGGGAGAAAAACATTCATGGAGGCAATCGAGCCCACATATTAGATGGGGCCCTTATCCCAAACAATGTGAGGTCTAATTGGGATTTCACACTAGGGATACCCCCTAACATTTTTCCCCGTCAACACCTTCCTTGGCCCTCTTATCATTCCACAAAAAGACTAAGACACTTTGAGTAATCCTTTTGTAATTTTTTTTAATTAATAATGAATATACATGAGTACTCTAAAACTAACATGACCAGATCTAATCTTCCTTAGTGAAAAAAAGTTACATGAGTACTCTAAAACTAACTTGACCAGAACTAATCTTCCTTCCTATCATAGAGAAAAAAAGTTACAAAATAATGAAATTGTAGCTTCTACATGTTATAAAACCATATCCAATCATCAAAATTATAATAATTTGGTTTTAAAAGGAAGCTCAGATATTTTTCCTCTTGGTATAGCTCAAAAAAATTCATAGGAGAGATGTGTTTTCCCAGCCTTGACACCTTCTACCAATTCATTAAATAAAAGAGACAATTTATTCATGTTTATCTCCTTACTAGTTCCCTTACAATAAAGATCAAACAACTCCTTGATCTGTTTTAGTTATTTTAAAATAAAATGACCAAAAACAATGATATCTTTTATAGACAAAGCTTGCAACTTTTTCCCTCTTCAAGTATCATTCCTTCGTGTATCTTCGATGAGCTCACTAAGATCTCCAACCATTAATACAAAGAGAAAATGAGATAAATAAACCCTTGTGTAATCCCTTTAGTGGTAATAAAGACCCTAAAAATAAAACCAATTATTAACAAAACAAAAGAATCAGATGATAAGCATCCCATAATTCAATTTACTATCTACAAATTCATTCCAAATTGAAGAAGCAATAATCAAAGAAAAAGTCAATTCACGCTATCATATGCTTTTAAAAAAATCAATCTTCAAGATATTTATTGGAACATTCTATGTTTTTGACCATACACATGTCTTCTTGTGCTATTGCCACACCATGATGAAAATGGAAGTTGAAAAGAAATCCAAACTAATCATCAAATACATTACTTTATAAGCTACCCTTTATTCTATCAACAATGAGTTTGGAAATAATCTTGAATATAATATTACATATATACATAGGACTATAGTCTTCCAAAGTAGAAAAATCTTATTTTTGGGGATAATTATTATGAAGGTAGTGTTTAAAGCACCCAAAACTTTCGCTAAAAGCTTGGATTCTACAACAACATGTGACATATCCTACTCTAGAAGATCAAAGAAATAACAAGTAGAATTCCAAAATTAAACCATCAGGACCAAGGATGTTCCCTTTCTTGAAAGAGAAAAGTTTCCATTATATTTGATAAAGTAGATTAGCCTCCAAACCCTTATTCATATCGTTATTATGAAATTAGGAAAGAAACTCACAATTTTCATAATTTCTCCAATTTTAACAACCCCTAAATCTTTAAACATAAATTCAGGGAAACAATCTTCTAGCATATGTTATCTCTTTGAAGGAGCTAACTCTTGTGCCATTTAGGTGAATGATATCCCTTTTTTTTATTGTGTTTATATGATTTCCATAATTGTAGAAAAATTGATATTATTATCTCCTTCACTTATCCAGAAGGATCTACTTTTAAGTCTCTATTATATTTCTTCCTTATCTAATAGGTAATTTTTCTTACATTCTAAAACCTTTGGAGATAAGGCTCGATCCTTTGAAAATATATTGGCATTATGGTTCTTAAAAAGTGCATTGATTCCATCTTCCACCACTTTGGGTTCATTTTGTGACTTGGAGACAATATTTATAGCCTAACCTCTCATTACACTTTCAATCCTTTCGATATTATCTACAAATTTTCGAATTGCATAATCCCTCTCGTAACTATCATAAGGCTTCCATATCTTGATAATTAGTTCTCTACACATAGGATATATCAACCAAGTATTTTACTGGACTATAAGGCTTTCAATTATTCAATTCCAATTTTAATAAAATTCGGTGGTGATCTAACAGACCCCTAATAAAAACACATGACTTATTTCTTAGGTTATCATTAAATAGGGATTCAACCATTAAAAAATGATCAAGTCTTTTAGATATCCCCTCTCTACCTCTTCTAACATTTCACCAAGTAGGAACAACCTTAATAGGTTCTACGTCAATAAGATGATGAATCTCAAATAACTAACAAAATAATCCCTAAGAATGTCCCTTCTAGCAACCTCCCATCAAATTTCCCTTAAGTTTAGAGTTAAGTTCAAATTACTAATATAACCACATTTTCCCTAGCCAACACCCCATAATCAACTAGGGCCTCTTAAAAAAATTTCTTATCTCAATAAGACCCATAAACATCAATCAATCTCATTTCCTTCCCAATATCCTTAGCTTTGAGTTTCACCACAATATTGAAGCTAAAACAGAAGAATATATTGAATCAGACAGGGAATTCCACTTAGTGATTTAACTCTCTAGAAAAACCTACAACATCTATAGAACAAAAGTTCCAATAATTTAATATAGAAGATATAAAAATCTATATCTTTTTGTGTAAGACACATGGTTTCGTGAACACTCACTATGTTGGAATTGTAAATAGAAATAAGTCTTTTGAGGGACAATTTCTTGTGAACACCCCCTACCTCTAATATATATGGAGAGATATATCATTGAATAGTATATCATCAAACTTCGCTGCTCTAAGGACCCCATTAATAGTGGGTTGTTTTCCTTCTCTTGTTTCCTTCCATTATTTTCCTTATATTTAACCAATGTCGTATTTGGTTTTCTTCCTATAGTGGAATGTAGGTCCTCATCCACAACCAGCTCACCCCCCACCTCCTCGGGATCCTCCTATAACTCCTTGAATCTTGATTAATAAGAGGAATTTAATGCATATTTTAGGAATCTCTTCTTTTGGACCTTAGGAGTATGAGACTCTTAAACTTCAACTCATCTATAAAATCTTTATTATGATCAACAACCCTAAGCTCCTCTCTAAGATTTACCAAAAAATCACAACCAAGGAATGAAACATCATCCTTCCCATATATCTCTATCCACTCCTAACCAATCTCCTCCTCCACAATATTTTGCACAACCCTCAAGCACCTAAGGTTTCCATATGGTATTGGGAGATCCTACAATTGTGTATTATTTTGGTTTTTCATGGCCCTTATTATCAAGGGTAGTGAGGAACCACTAAAAACCTCCAAAAAACATGGAGGAGGTTTCAATATATATAAACCTTAAACGTAAGACACCAATGTAGGTTTCAAAGCTTACAAATTGTTAGGTTATTAAACATGGGGTATCTCCAAATGGAATTCCACAACTCTATGATAGCTTGTATCCAACTAATCCTCAACAAATTTAAACCCCATAAACCACCCAAAGGAATATATTTTACCCCTACTACTTTTATTTTAACCAAACATTTTCATAGTTACATGAAACCTTCTCTACTAAAGGAAAACCCACCCTAAGGTGGCCCACTTCATGGTAAACATAATAGCAAAAATGTAATTCCTATAATAAAATCCATGCCTAAACTTTTGTAAACCACACTCTATATCCATATCTACCAACAAAATCTTCCATAGATCTAGCTCAAATAATATTTTAGTGATTCTCCTGTTAACTTTCTCTATCAAGACTCTAAAATAAATAATTTGATAGATGGAATGACGTGCATTATCCAAAATTTGTATCATTTCATAACAAACTTCTAACATTGGAAAAAGAAGCCACACCTTTTAATATTTGAGGATCAAAGCCTAGAGTGAAAGGTTTGAGGAATAAGGCCAATGATCCCCAAAGCCGCTCTTTTGTCACAATTTCACTTACATCATCCAAAACTTTCATGAAAAAACATATCCAACCATGTACCAAAATGTGAAATGTGGGCACATAAGCTAAATCAATTCTCAATTCTCAATCAACCACCTCTTAAGTGTCTCTCCTATTACAAAAGCTTCCCACTATCACCAAGGACAATAACCTTTGAACCTATATTAATTTCATATCATGTCCAACTACCATATTTACAAAATCCAAGGGCCCCCAAAACATTTTCTTTTATAGGACCGATAATGTTTTTCACTCTACATTTCAAAGGTCTCACTAATCGTATTCAATTTGGATTCCCTGTCACTTTTGTTATGCACATCCATAGCCTTACTACTCTTTAACACACGTGCCAATTCAATATGAGAGAAACCCTTCCCCTCACCAGTTTCATCATTTTTCCTTCTATTATTTGTGTAGAAATAAAATTTAGATAAACCTCAAAAAAAGAGTTTATAGGAGACACCATAATACCCTAAGAACATCATTTACTACCCCTCAATCATGAACTTGGGGCTACCCTAGAATACTTTTATTGTTAAAATAGGTGTATCTAGTCTATAAATCCTCTAATGAATTGGATATGTCATATCTTATGCAAGCACTTCAATAATTATACTACCACCTTTAGATCTAATTGTCTAGCATCTTCGACCACCTTTAATGTCTCTGTGCAATTCAACGCCTTGGAGCACTCAGAAATCTCGATTAACTCATTATGAAAGTTAAGGAATAAAATTGATATAAACTCTTCCCTTTCACCATAGTCAACCAACTCATAGTCTTGATCCATGGCATATAAACGAAGTCCTCTACCCTAGGCCTCCTCTCTCATGCATTGTGGAAACCCTAATCTAGTCACCCATCACCACAACTACATACCTCCTTCATGCTTATTGTTATGAAACTTCAACACATTTTCATTCCAAATATACTTTCCATAGAGGGAATTCTCTATTCAAATAGAATTGGCCATTGTTTATTTATCAATAACTAATTCTTTATTGGTGAGTTGCTCTAGCATTTCTTATTACATCTTCTATTTTTTTTGCATCTCAATCTACATGATCATGTTTTGACTATGGTTCTTAAGGTGAGAACCTTTTCCATCTTCCTCGGTATCTACCTTATGAAATTATTTTTTCATATGTTGTATCATTTTTTTATTATACGGAAGGATCACCTTTGAGACATCTTTAAAATTATCTTATGAGGGAGCTTTCTGCAAGGTCATTTTCTTTTTCTTATAATAAAGTGTTAAAATTTTCTTCTTCACGTTTAGGATGAAAGTCCCCAATGTTTCCATCCAAGTTGAACCTAGAATTATGTTAACTTTTTTTAGATATATAAATGTAACATTGAATTGGCTATGCATTTATAATCATCAATTGTTAATTGTGGATCCCTAATTTCATAATTTTTCTTAGTAAAAGTGTTTAGCTTTTTAGTTAAACTTGGTTGTGGAAGATCCTGGTTGAGGGAAGAATATGTGGGTAGAGCTCATAATGGCGCTGTGGAGGCTGTCTGAAAAGGGCTAGAGATATTATGCAGACGACCGCCACGACTACACCCTACTCACCCTACCTACCTGCTAACTGTCGACGTCCATTTCTCCCCTTGACTGCAACACCCGCGGAGGTTCTCGTCACCTGTAACTCGTCGAGCCCTCCATAACAGTGTTGTTTACAGTCTCCTCCTCGTTCACTGCATTCCCAACGATTTCCGATACCCTCCCCATGGCGACGGTTATGATGGTCCTAGAGGAAGCTGGCGGAGATCACCTTGGAATAGGTATGGAGCTTGACCTAGTAGACTACTCGGAAGACCCATTGGAGAATGTCAATATCTGGCAAACCCCTCGCTCCACCGCGGACGAACTCCTCCACTTGTGCTACGACCTATCGGCTACCATTTCGGGTCTTCCTTCCATCTTAGGACCTTCCTGCTCCACATTAACTTTCTCAGAGCCTCATCCAATCTGGCCGTTTCCTCCCTCGCTGCTGCAGTCACCCTCGACTACAACCTTTATTTCCACCTGTCTCCACCCTAATCATGAGGTGGCTAACTCTTAAACTCCCCTCTCATCCCTCCCTAGTGAATCTTCAACCAACCCTTTGAGAACCCACAAGCTTCGGTACCTGAGGTGCCTCCATCGGGAAGTTACGCAGCGGTACCCCCTCTCTCAGAATCAATTCCAGCGGCTGATCATCCCTGCCATGAAAACCCTTATCCAAACCCTAACCAGTCAGGCGAAATTTCAAAGTACCCTGAAGAGCCGACGCGGAGGGGAAAAAAGGAAGTGCTTCAAAGTCAGAAGCAAAGATGTTATCCTCAGACTCGGGGAGGACATTCAGTGGGGTGACACCATGGACACGGCGGACCGGGTTCTGGTAGGAAGAATTCGTGGCCGTAGCTACACAACGGCTAGGCTTAAGATGTGGACCTCAGAGGTATGGGGGCAGCACTTGGTGGACCTCCCAACTGTTCAAACCTTTGTTACAGGATGGTTTTCCCTGCGCTTTGCCAAAGCCAAGCACACGAACTAGGTCCTGTTGTCCTTTTGGCATTTCGAGCATGCTCCAGTTCTTCTCTGGCGATGGAACCCTCTTTTTGACCCAGAAAAAGAACAAATAGGAGTCAGCCCTATATGGGTTTGGCTACCAGGACTACCCCTACAATTCTAGTCAGAGGATATATTCCGCCGCATTGGCAACACTCTGGGAACCTACCTCGATCATGACAGATCATACCAGGCTTCAGGCATGATGGCATATGCCAGGGTTCTTGTTCACCTGGATACTCGGGGTGGTCTTCAGGAGCACATCACCTTATAGTGGAAATCCTTCTCCCAAAAGCAAACCCTAGGCTATGAAGGTGTCCCTTTCCAATGCAGATGCTGCCACAAAGTGGGACACCTGTACAAAGATTGTTCGTTGGACAAGAAGGAAAGGGTCCGAGACAAGGGGAAGGATACAGTGCAAAAAAATGCACAAGCGTAGGGAAACCCTCCAAGGGGGGAAGAGGTATCAAATTTGGCACACTTTTAAGCATTACCTGTGGCCTCTAAGGTGACCAAAAAGAAGTGGGGAAGACACCCATCGAAGCACTCTATCCTCCGCTAACCAGAGCAACGGCGGCTGATGAGGCTGCTTTCTCTATAGGTATGTCAACTGCAAACTCCACCTTTGTTTACTCTAATGTATCTCTGCACTGCACTGAAACTAGTTATGAACAATTCTTTTCAGTTCAGTCCTTATCTCACACCTTCAACCCTCCCAAGGCTGTGGATTGCCCTATCAAACCCCCCTCCCCCACCATCTCCTGAACTCAGCCATATTTCCCTGATAATCCTCCCTCAAATTCCCAAACACTTGTCCCCCCCACTTATTCCAGCCCTCCACCTTTCAGATACCCCACCAAAGCCAGGTTTTTCTCTCAAGCTCCTGATTCTTTGGGTATTGGGCTCATCACCTCTCCTCCTCCTCTAAAGACAACTAGAGGTAGACCCTCCTCCCTATCCAAAGCTAAGCTACAAGCTGGGGAAGAGATTGTTGCAGGAAAGCAACATGCCATCGATTGGGTACTTAGAGCAGTGAATACCCAAGAGCCCCCTCCTCCATGAAATTTCTCTCTTTCAATTGTAGAGGTTTTGCTAGCCCTGCAAAAAAATTAGCCTTGAGGAGACTGCTCTCAGCAGAACCATTGATATTATTTTTCTTCAAGAAACCCTAGGCTAGGGTTGTTTCATTACCCACCTCTTGAAATCCTGGCTACTTGGATGGACATTCCATACCCTAGATGCATCAGGGCAGTCAGGGGGTCTAGCGTTAGGGGTAAAAAATCGATCTATCAGAATTTGTAATACGTGGGGGAGTCCGAGCCACCTAGGAGCTGATATATATTCCTCAGAGCTTGATATTGAGCTCAGGATCATCAACATTTATGGTCCCTGTCACAATAGGGAGGAATATTGGCGCAGACTCCTAGACTCACACATCCTACAAAAGGACAATCTTGTTCTGGGGGGGGATTTAAACTTCTCCATCGGCTTTGCGGAATCATGGGGACACAATGCCCAAAGGGACATCCTCTCAGATTTTTTTGAGGCCAATCTGAAGGATCATAATCTCATAGATATCCCCTCCCCAAAAATATTTTCCACTTGGAGAAACAACAAATCAGGAGAGGATAGTCTCTCTAGAAGACTAGATAGATATCTCATTAAGGAGCATATGCTAACCTTGGTGCAGGGATATCGACAGTTTGTGGGCTCTGGCAGAATGTTAGACCATAGGTCGATCTATCTGGAAATCAGAGGAGGTATGAACAAACCAAAAGGTCCATTCAAATTTAATGCAGCATGGTTGGGGACACTGAATATATCCAACTAGTAACAAATTATTGGAGGACTCATCCCCCAACAACAGAAAGGTATATATTGGAAGGATTTGCAAAAAAACCTAAAAGAACTCAAGAGGCTCTCAAAGCAATGGGCTCATAAGAAGAGATTGCAGGAAGACCATACTCTCAAACAAACTGAAGAAGCCATTGAGAAGTATGAAAATGACCATGAGGGGATCTTCTCCTCCCCTGAGCACAAGGATGAGCAGATAACCTCCCTTCTGGCTAAGAGAAACCAGATTTTTAAGGACAGAGAAGAGAGTTGGAGATTGAGAAGCAGAGCCATTTGGATTAAGGAAGGGGATGAAAGTACCAAGTTCTACCATAAATTTTCAAATGGGCGCAAAGTTATTAATACTATTTGGCAGCTATCAGATGAACAAGGAGAACCAGTGAACACCTTTCCTCGGCTGGTAGCTATGGCCTCTGTCCACTTCAGGAGAATCTATAAGTCACCACCAAATGCCACCCTGGGAGACATAATGAGGACAAGCCAACTATTCCCAGGTTTTGTAGAACAAGAAAAACGCGGGGAATTGACGAAGGAGGTCTCCCTGAGAGAACTGGAAGACACTCTCAAATGGTTTAAGTGAGACAAAAGCCCTGGTCTGAATGGCTGGAATGTGGAATTATACCTGGCCTTCTTTGATACTCTGGGGGGAGGGGGGGGACCTATTACAAGTTATAGAGGAATGAAGAGCCTCTGGAAGAATGTATGAGGCCTATAACTCACCTTTATCGCCCTTATTCCCAAATCAGACAATCCCACATCCTTCAATGATTTCTGGCCCATCTCCTTATGTAACTGTATCTACAAGATCATCTCCAAGATTATAGCAAATTGACTCCGGCCTATCTTATCAAACCATATCTCAGCTAAAAAAATTGCATTTTTACAGAATAGACAAATTCATGAAGTGTTCGGAATGGCACAAGAGATTCTACATTCTATCCAGATCCACAAATTAAAGGGTATGGTCCTGAAAGTTGACCTCTCAAAATCCTTTGATAGAGTCAACTGGCTATACATCAGAACACTCTTAATGCACCTGGGTTTCCCATATGAATTCATAAGATGGATTATGAGCTCTATCACTAATGTAACATTCAACGTTCTCGTAAATAGTGCGGCCTCTCCTTTCTTCCACTCCGGAAGAGGCCTTAGGCAAGGATTCCCACTATCCCCACTCCTCTTCTTACTCATCATGGAAGGTCTCAGTCGTTTGATAAAGGAGGAATATAGAAGAGGTAGACAAAGGGGGGTCTGAATCACTGAAGGATGCACATTAACACACTTGCTCTTTGTGGACGATGTGCCACTTTTCCTAAATGGGAGTATAGGAGATGTGACTGCACTGCTCAATTCTTTCAATATATTTGTAGCAGCCACTAGCATGATGGTTAATAATGAAAAATGCTCTATAATGGCTATAGCATGCACACCATATGAGATTCAGTATGCCCTGAGAAGATTCCCTTATAACCTACTGCAACTAGATGAGGGAATAAAATATTTGGGTTATAGATTAAAGCCACATGGTTGTAAGAATGCTGATTGGATCTGGCTCATAACAAAATTAGAGAAAAGGCTAAACATTTGGTACCTACAATATTTATCAAGAGAAAGAAGACTGATACTCATAAAATCAGTGATGGAAGCAACTCTAGTATATTGGATGTCTTTAGCATGGATTCCTAAAGGAATACTGGCCAGAATTAAACACCTATGTTGTAGATTTCTATGGAGGGAGAATCAGCCTGGAAGGATTTTTGCCTGGTCCAATTGGGGCTCTTTGGCACTCCCGAAGAAATGGGGAGGATGGGGTATCAAAAGCCTCGACTCTTTGTCCACAGCCATGGCGGCCAAACTAGGGTGGCAGCTAGTCACATCGCATAGCCTGTGGACTAAGGTGGAAACATCTAAATACATAGCCCCTTTAAATATTATGGAATGGATTCGACAACCTCAGTGGACACAAGCTGGAAAATCGAACATATGGAAAGCAGTCCTACAAGCTATGCCCCTTATCAGGGATGGAATCACATGGATAATAAAGTCAGGAGAAACTGTTAAAATAGGTATGGACCCTTGGATTGGATGTGGGAACGCTCATAGACTCCCACAGGAGCTCAGAACACACCTCACTTCTAGAGGGATCACTCACCTTAGCCAAATAGCAGACAATGAACGCTCTACATTTTTGCAACAAGCATGGAAATTCAGGAGTACAATATAGATCCCTCGAAAATGGCAGCAGCACTAGAAAGAATACATGGAGGCACTCACGGAATCCCATATCAGGATACAAGAAGGGGAGGATGAGCTAATCTGGGCACATGCGAAGCATGGGTGATACTCACCTAAGGAGGGATACATAACTCTTATGAAATCACTGAAACCACTACAGTGTGAACCGTGGTGGAGAAGCATATGGAAACTAAAAGCACCCCCTAGGTCCAGGATTCTCATGTGGACCATACTACGTCACAAAATCCCAACAGGGGAAAATTTGATGAAGAGATCTTTTCATGGACCCTTTTGGTGCGGCCTTTGTAAAGCCGGCAATGAATCTAAGAATCGTCTCTTTCTTACTTTCCCATGCAAAAAGGAGCTATGTAATACTATACATACTCATATACCCTCAAGTCTCCCAATGTGGCATGGGACAACTGTTCAGGAAGATTGGGAGGGTTGGTGGTCCACTGTATCCTTGGAAAAAACTAAAAACATCCCTTTACTTACTTGTTGGGCCATATGGATTGCACGGAACAGAATTATATTTCAAAATCCCCCCCCCCTTGCCCCACTGGCTGGCCATAATTGCACAAATCCTAGCAGACTACCAACAGATTCCAAAGGAGGAAACAAATCCCAATCCCAGACATATCATACCCGAGAGCATAAATCAATCTCACCCCTGGGCATACTTTGATGGCTCAGCTCAAGACATTGGATGTGGGGGAGGAGTTTTCCTCCATATTACAACAAATCACTATTACAAAATCCAAATGTGTTTGGGCAGAGGGACGAACAATTTTTCGGAGCTTTCAACAACAAAATACACCATTAAATTTGCTTTGGAAAAACAATGCAGAAACTTACAGCTATTTGGAGATTCAAAAACTATATGCAATTGGATAAACAAAGCAATAATTTGTCATGCTTTTTCTCTAAGACACATCATGGAAGAAATATTCAGACTCATAAATTTATTTGACACATTTACTTGTCAACATATATACAGGGAGTGGAACACAGCTGCCGATCTATTATCCAAGGAAGCAGTGCACATGCCTATAGGAACTTAGAGCATACTGGAGCAAATTGATGGAACATTCCATTAGTATTATCATAGACCTTTTATAGAAATATCAGAATAGTAAAGCTCAATGGGAGCCGGACATAAAGTTTTGTTTATATTTCTTTTTGCTGTCTTTAGATAAATATTATATGCATGTTTTTACTAAGCAGTTCTACACATGACAGTTATTTTTTGATACTCTCCGCGTAGAGTAAGTACATAAAACATATTGAAAATCACAACATAGAGTAGTGTCTCCCTGCGTGGAGTACACCTCTTTCTATCTTGAATACTCAACAGTATAGGCTTCTAGCCCATAGTATAGTATATGCCACTGGCATCTGCAAAATGTAATTTTCCTCATTAATGAAAATTACGCCTTTTTCCAAGGGGAAAAAAACTTGGTTGTGGAACTAATAATTGATTTTCCAAATTGACGTTAATGTGATTTTCTTGTCAATCAAAGAAACAATGATGATGCTATTATCCCTTCCTTGAATAATCCCCTTAAGTTTTAACAGAGTAAAAGAACATTTTGAATAAGCGTGAGAATTTTTTCCCTTTTTTTCACGACTAAGCCTCATTTTGTTTTCATCAAAATCTTTCAAAGGATACTATATTTATGAAACTTATATATTCTTCGTAATAAGTGGTGCACAAAGTGTGGGGGGCCTGCTTATTCAATGTGAAGGTGGACACTTGCTGACCATACTATCAACCCACTATTTATATATGAGTATTTAGACACTTGGTAATACCTTTAATACCCTTTCTCTTTTTCTATTCACTTAACTTTATCTTTGTCTATACCTTTGGAAATATAACAAGTATATATGGCACACTCAAGAATGATCATTAATAATCCTCTCAAGGGTTAAAAGTTTACTTAGAATTATTTGTTTTCCTTAGAAATGTCATTATATTCCATATGAGGAATATACATGTTTTAGTCCTCGAAGGATTGCTTAAACAACAAGACTCAAAGGCATTATAAGAAATATGCATTATGATCTCAACATGTCACATTAAATAATTGAACTTGGGTGGAGAGGAAAACGACATTTGTCTCAATTACTCATGCTAAATCTAATTGAAAATATACTTAGAATGTTGTGCAGGTAATGGAACATATTATAGTTCTTTTTTACAAAAGTTCCTTCAACATTTGAATCAACACAACTTGACTATCCAACAATGTGGTTATGTTGAAACTTGGTAAGGCACAATTATTTTTGATATTGAGTGTTGTTTACACTACCCATCTATTTTACCAATAGTCAAGACTTAATAACGCTAGCAGAAGTTATTAGAAATAACTATTGAATATTGACAAATTTGACACAGATAATTTAGAACTTGCTTGATTTTTATATTAAAATACCCCTAATTTTTGTGTAATTAGATCAGATGGTGACCAAATTATGACTATCATTGTAGCAATGGAGAGATGTTTCCTAGCGTAGACAATTTTTTGTGGTATAATTGTTCCACCTTCACATCAATATTACTCCATCTATCAGACACAATACCCAACAAGTCTACAATAGTCCTCTTGATAATGATTTTACAACATAATTGATAGATAAATACAATGCCAAGAATTTGTGAATATAGCCCCCTTAAATTATTCTAACAATACAATGAATGGAAACAACTCTATCCATAGGTGGTGGTTGTAGAATTTCATTGATTTCTTTAGGTATTGATTTGTTTCTACGAATATTGGATATCATTACAGATGAAAATTTAACTAGTGACTCTAGTTAAAGATATATACTATGTAGATGAATCCTCTATTTGTGTGTGTGTGTATATATATATAATGTCTTTTTAATAGGAAACATAATGTTTTTTTATTTTTCAATAGAAATTCAAAGTTTGAAAATGATCAAAAGCCTTATTTTGGTTAAATACCTAGTAATCTTATACATCCCAAAAACATAGTATTTATGAGTTGGCTAAGGGCCAGGTTTTAAAGAGACTCAAGGAAAATGGCGTGGATAAATGCTAGGATCAAACTTGGCTCTAATACCAAATGTAATGAACAATAGAGCATTTATTGATAAATATCCAACATACAAAAGTTGTATGTATGTATGTATGTGATATTTATACACATTGACTAGTCACTATGGTTGATGGATCGTGCCTTTTAAGTAGAATGTGTCATTTCATTTTATTATTGTTGTTGTTGTTGTTGCTATTACTTGATGTATCTGTGAGTGTGTGATTGTGTGTGTGGGGGTGTGTATGTTTGTTACATTCATTAAAATTCAAAGAATTATACCATGTGTGAGAATCAATTAAACACCTAACACCATAAATTCTACTTAAATTGATGGCATACACGGGGGTGAAGAGTTGATAAATATACATTTTTCAAATTGATATTATTGGCAAACATGAACTTCATTTTTTTTGACATGTTATGGTGAACAAATAAGTTATGAAATTAACTTACAATCAATGGAGTTGTGGATTTTGTTGTAATCAATGAAAATAGTAACTCGATATGACCTTCCAAATATGATGTCTATCGGGTGGCTACAAAAATTAGAGAATGTATTCATAAAATGGGAATCTCTAGTTCAAGATGCATCATTTCCCCCAATAGAACCACTAGAGACTCAATTTTGTATCGATTGACCCTCTTCTCTTCTTGTTTTATCTTCAAGAGTAAAGAGGTTGGACTATTATGAGCATGTATTCCCTTTATCCCATTTATTTTTTCACCTAATAGAAAGAACATTAATTCATTGTTCTTCAACTTATTTACAAGTAATTTTTATTGTGGAAGTTGTAGAAGGAGTGATGCGCACCTTACCCTAGTTTATAGAATAGTATAGTGGAAAGAAAGCATGATTTTTGGCCTCAATGTGTTAAGTAATGTCACGTCCCCATTTTCATCTGCTAGTTAATTGTAACTAATTATGTTTAGCATCATCATATTTTGATATTAATATTTCATTATCATGCCAAGTTGAACTACATAAGCCAAGTCAATATATATGTATCTTATTTTAATTAATGAAGATGTCAAACAATTGACTAAGGCATGAGTACGTACAAGGACCATCATACCACGAGTGGTGAATAATGGGTCACCAAAAAAAGGGGGTTCAATATGCTTGATGAATCCTAGCCACCTTGGCCAAATTATTTTTTGATGCTAAATAATTGTGGAAAATTATTGTCCATTTAACCTTGATGACTTGAAAGTCCTATCATTGAGTGTAGTTGGTGGAAGAACCACCTTCAATGATTATGATAGGAATGGTACAAGTACCATCACTCTCTAGAATTTTTTCCTTTGGAAAGCATTCCTACCACTCGGGGAGGATTATGTGTGCAAGAGCAACACACAACTATGGAAGGAGTAGAATTTCACATTTAAGGGGATGAGGAGTAGGTGTGTTGAGTGCTTTAGTGATGGGTGGACTTGTGTGCAAAGAGAAGTTTGAATGAGTGATGAGACACAAACTAAGCCAATATGGGTGCTAAACTAGTTGAGAACTCCTTGGCTCAAACTCTAACTCACATAAGAAAACCTCTCTAAGAATGTTGGTGTGGGACCGCGAGCTAAGTCCACATTTAATGCATGGGAAAAATTATAATGATGAGTTTCATAAAGGACTATGAAGTAGTGATAGGGAGGTCACTTTTGTGTGGTATTGAGATAGTAGGAGAAGTGCCTAGAATTCATGGGATTTCTGACAACCAAAAAGCAGTTCCATGAGACTATCCCTTTAGAAGTTGTTGGATGCCAAAGTTTCTAAGAGATTTCAATTTACTCATAATGACTAAGAGTTTTCTAAATTCACCCTTATGGTATCACAATATGGCTAGAGGGTGGCCAGATGAAGAAGGATGGATTGTACATATGCATAAGATTGGTTGGAAAATTGCTTACTCACCCTTAGTTTGTTGAGTAGCTTTTTTTCAGATAAGCTCCTTTGATTTTGCACTGAGCTTTATACATAGTTAATTTTAAATTATGAAATTAATAAATTATTCTTAAATTATGAAATTATTATGAAAGTATGAGGTGTGTCATGAACATGGAATGGTTAAGAAATATGGATTTGGTGGATCGGTTGCATATTTGAATTTATGTATACAACCTTAAAGCATTACCATCTTGATTGAATTGTTGCTTTACCATTGCTTTTTATTTATGAAAACATGGAACTGAAGTAAATAAGGTGCAAAGAAAATATAATGTCTCAATCTTAGAATTTTAATGGAGACTTATCTGAAATGCATAACAACTAGACATAAATTGTCTCGGTCAATTTTAAAGGAATTTATTTGATGTATGTGGGAAGTTTTTCCAGATTCGCATTTCTAAATGATGAGTGATAGTGTGCAAAATTTAGCTCGGTAAAGAAATTTGTGGGATTGATATAAGTGTGTTTGTGTAATATATTATAATTATATGTGTTATGGTTTGACCCATTAAATGATAACTTGTGAACATCCCTGGTTAAAAATCCATGTAATAAAGTTAATAAAGGAAAAAATAAGACTAAGGTCATGGGACACGTATTCCAAGCTGAATGTTGGGGAAAAACATAGTGATGGGGATCACTTGTGATTAATAAATGGCTATGAAAATTGGCAAAGGCACTAGCAAAGTCATGGAGACATTAATTAGCGTTTTATTTATGAAAATAATGGAAAATAGGAGAGAAGGAAGGCGAAAGGTCACATAATTGCATGTGAGGAAAATTGAAGGAAAAATAAAGAAAAATGAAGAGAATAGAAGCCTCAATGATAAAAAGGCTTCTGAGATCAATTCACAAGCTTTTGTCAATTTTAGCTTGGAGCTCTCTTCTATTCCCTCTCTCATATTCTTGCAAACTTAGAGTTTTCTTGGATCACTCTTGGAGGCTTTTGGCATACCTTGGATTTGGAGAAAGAAGGTAAAGGAAATGCAAGAAAGCACAAGAGGACAGCAGGTTCAAAAACTACAATGGTTTTTCTTGCAGGTACTGATTTGCATGTATAATTTCCTTACTAGTTTTGGCATGCATGGCATATGCATGTGGTTGTTTGGATATGATCTATCATTGACATGGAGGATTGCCTGGATTGAAAGTGATTTTTCCTAAGCCTTTCCATTTCCTAGATAGCCATGGTGTTGTTGGTTTTCCCTTTTGTGTTTTGATTGGTGCTCATGTTCCTTATGGCCGTGGGTTGAGTTATTAGTTCCTCGAGCCTTGGTTGGACAAACGCTTTGGAAGTCCTGGAACAACTTGGGTTGAGTTACTAGTCTTAGAAGCCTTGGTTGGACAAACACTATGGAGCCCTTGGTGGGTTGAGTTACTAGTCCTAGAGCCTTGGTTGGACAAATACTCTGGAGCCCTGCGATAACTGTGGGTTGAGTTACTAGTCCTAGGAACAAATGCTCCGGAGCCCTATACAATTTGGGTAGAGACTGATCAGGTGATGGTTAGTGATGTCCAACCGTGAGGTGGAATCACTGGTTGAGGGTTGAGGTGGTTTGGCCTCTGGAAGCCCTGTTTTGGTTTGGTTGGTTATTTCCATGAGATCCCACATTCATGCTTGGAATATGGTGTGGGGGTGATTGGTTGAAAGAAAGATTTGGTTTAGCCCAATATATGGTCGGGTGGTACGTGGAAGTCCCTAACTTGGTTGGATTTGCATATGTTAATATGATCTCCTTTCCTCTTGTAATTCATGAGTATTTATACTTGTTATTATGTGGCTTTGATGGTTGTTCTATCATTGTTATTATGTTGGTTATATGTTGGTTGTAAGCATGGTTTTATGACATATTTTAGTTGTGGCCCTTAGCATATTCTGATTAGTGAATGAATGGTTATTGAATGAATGACCTAATATATATTTTTGCATCTACTATGAGAGGGAAATAGACCTTCTTGTTGATTCTCAGATAAGTATGAGACCCCTATGTTCAATTATGTAATTATGACATGTATATTACATGTTCATGATGCGTTTGAAGAAATGCTTGTCATGGTTAGGATGGGTCAAGTTAAGTCCTTAATCAAGTTTTGAAATAAAGGCTTTTTCTTTGTGTCATTTATCATTTTTTAGAGTTTCATCAAGTTCTAGGTAGAGGTGTGGATCCTATCCCTAAAAAAGTGGCTCAAATAGTGGCGTCGTTGGCATAGAATTGAGTAATTTAATCTACAATCGTTCAGAAGCAAGCTTATGGGAGAGACTAAAGGGTTACAATCGTTGACTTGCCTTGTCATGGGAGCGACTGGGAGTCCAGAACATTAAAAAGTCAAGTTAACTCAGGGATTGGGCACCTAGAGTGGTTGGATAGCTCTTGGGGGTCTTGTAGTTCCTGGGGGTGGTTAGTAAGGTGTTAATATTTTGATTCCACTTCCTTAACTATACCTAGGAGGTTGAGTCATATCATAGTAACTCTTTGTCACATATTTACCCCAGTGGACCAATGAACTTGGGTAAGTTTAGGAGGAGGGCATTACAACTTGAAGCTGCAATCAAGGTTAATATTGACTCTTTCATGACTTTTAATTAAGTGAATTCCTCTTTGTAGCCCTCACCCAAGAAATGAAATATTGTAGAGTATTTAAATATTAAAGAGGAATTGTGTTTAAATGGCATGGACATGTACTTTTCATGAAAAACCTTTAATAAATTGTGACTTTACTTTATGAACATTTCTTATGAACTATCAAGTAATTATGGGACTATTTCCACGTAGCTTCTCTAGTTTATTGGACTATGGTTTAGAGGTATAGGATGTTGGTTTGCATGCCAGAGAATCGTTGGGATAGGGAACTCAAGCACTACTAGAGTAACCACATTATACCTCTTTGAAAAATAATTCATATGGGTGTTCTTAATGGTTCTTACACACATATAGATACATATATTGGTTTATATGTGCTCCCTATGAGATGAGTGTTGAATGTTGTGTTGGAAATAGGCTACAACATGTGTAAACCCTAAAATATTTTAGATGGAAAATAATTTATAAATCCCATCAATGGTTGAGCTCTCAAATTGGAATTTTATGAGTTTTAGGGGCTGATGATCCTTTAATTTGGAAGGCTGACTTGAATATATTCAATTAAGTAAATTTTGTAATATAAGATGAGGTTTTAAATGGGTTTTAGGTTCTTTTATCCCTTGGCCTTCTAGGTCTACTTTCAAAGGAAACACACACACACATGTATATTGCTTATTATATGCTTGAATCCTTGGCCACTATTATTGAGTGCAAACCCCATTCTATGTCTTAAATAAGTTAAGGGGAGCATTAGAAGAGCCTTATCCCTCAAGGAAGACACTTAGAATATTTAATAAAATGATATTGATCTTTGTTTAAGAAAAAAAGGAGGTTGTGTGCATATCGCATGAACAAAATCTTTATGCAGTGCAAAAAGAATGATCGAGGAAGAGAAGGTAGCCTTGCATCAGTAGGGGAAACTTTCATTTGACATGCCGCATTGTACCCAAAAAATTTCCTGGTGCAGCATGTGATAAGGACCAAGATTTTTGGAGATGCAACAAGAAATAAAGAAGAAGAGAAGTTTCTTACTTGAGATTTTCGAAAAAATTGACTTATCGCATAGAGAGGAGACTTTATGTGATGCGATGGAGATGGTGAAAAGACCGAGGATGGGATACTTTTTTAAAGCCAATAAAAGCATGGAGGTCACAACATAGCGCAACACAAAGATGTTTGGCACGATATGTCACAAGTTCAAAAAACTTCGTGCACATGATTCGAGGCTAGAGGCATAAAATCAAACAAAGGTTTTGACTTGGAAGGTTTGGTGGATAGTCATGAGAAGATAAATTTTTTAGTTGCGCAATGCATCGCACCACAATTTTTTGTTCTATGATACACTGCACCAACATTTTTTGACAAGATAAGACACCATGGTGTGATGTATAACATTATAATGTTTTACAATGAGATATATCACTAATAAGAACTTTTCATGTGATACAATATGGTGGGGCGGGGAGCCAAAGATGAAAGAAAAGAGGAGAAAGATAGAGGAAAAAAGAGGAAGGAAAAGGATAGAGAAAGAGGGAAAAATGGAGGAGAAATAAAGATGAAGGAGAAGGGAGGAAAATGGAAAATACGAAGGAGACATAAAAATGAAAGAGAAGGGGAGAAGATGAAAAATGAAGAGAAAGTGGGGAAAGGAAGAGTCTATTGCATTGAAGAAAAGTTATGATGACATGACATATACAAGAAAGTAATTTTATTATGATATGTCACAAGAACCAAATGGTTTGGGTGACATGATAAATGAAAGAGGAATGCTACTACAAAAGAGAAAGTATTTCCAAATGTGACATGTCACAAGTAAAAAATCTTCAGGGGTGCAATGAGAAGTTGGAGAGAGGTGTGATATAGCACCTTGAAGGACATTTTTGAAGGTGCAATAAATCCCAATAAGGTTGAATATTATCCATTACCAATCTTTGAAGTGAACTTCCAAATATTCAAATCAGTAACTACTAACTAATTTATATTTGAGTGCATATATGGAACCAATCGAACAAATTTTAGAGGTATATTTGGTTTCATGTCATGTTATTTAATTGAATGGTAAGAAAACCTATCAAAATTATGAGGTTTTAAATGCCTTGTATATGGATTTAAAAGAGGTCTAGAAAAACCTTAATGTAAATGAGGCTACATCTTGAGTGGAATAGAATAAACCTCTAATTTTTTTTTATTATATTGAAACTATGATAAATTCTTAGAGGTCTAACCAATGATTGTACCACACTAGAAATTCACAAGATTCTTGGAATTTTATTTCCATTAGTATATGAACACCCTCATAAGCATTCAAACTAAATATTAATCCTTGACAATGCCAACAATTCCATTTTAACCCTAGTCATAACCCTATTATGAATATAGGAGGACCATGTGGGAATATAGTCTCATTTATGACATGGCAAGTGGTCCCTCTTGATGAAAGGATTCATACGTACTAATTTATTGCAAATGCTCAAATATAAGTCATAAGGAAATATAGCCATGAGGTTTAGCTTAATTCGCCGAGTCCCCATCATTAAAAGCACCTTTGTTATTGAGAGGTCATGGGTTCAATTTCTATTGACACTCTCGAGGACAGGCTCTGTGATTGAGCTGGCAGGAAGTGATCCCTTCGGGTGGATCCGACTGGCACAAGTATTTTGTGGACGTAGCGGTCACCGATCTTTGGGTCCATGAACCACATAGAAAAAAATTCATAAGGAAATATAAAATGTAGATGAAGAGAGCTCGTGATAAAATACAAAGATGATTATACCTATTATTGAGTGTTATCAACAATTAATTTAAGGTACTTATAACATTGGAAATTAAACATAGACAAAACTCTTAATCTCCATCTTGGGAGGTTCTTATCTCATGGGCGTTACTTCGACATGTGCAAAAATCTAACTCCATTTCTTAAAAAAAGATATCAAAGCAATCCATAGACTTCTAAGGCAATTAAAAAACAACTAAAGTTATCGAATTCCATAAAGATTAATCATTGGATAAATTAAACTACTTTGACATAAGTAAAGCATATTAAGAATTGTAAAGATTATGCTAAGAATTAAAGATTTGATTTATATTTATTATTAATAGAAAAATGAAAATATAAAAATAAAAACAAACTTAAAGCAAAAATTATAAACAACTAGATCTATTAAGTATATATTCTAAATCCGTAATTGTCTATTGTAATTTTTAACGTGTAAATAAGTAACTAAAATTATACATACTAATAAAACATCATTATCATTAACCACAATTTATAAAGTTTACTAAATCTAAGAAATTCATGAATTATAACTATATACTAATAAAATATCATTTTCATCAATCATAATTTATTAATAAAATAACATTATCATCCACCATAATTTATAAAATTTAGTGGATCTAAAAATTTCGTAAATTAAATAGAAATTTACATGTAAAATAAATTCTAAAATATAAAAAATTCTATAAAGTAAAACAATAACATTTTAAAATGTCAAGAAAAAATCTTCAACAATAACCTAGTTCATTAAATTTAAAAATTTCAACAACCATAATACTAAATAAAATTCATTAATTCTAAAAATTCCATAAATAAAATAGACATTGACATTTAAAAAAGAAATTAAGATACAAAACATTACATAAAATAATACAATAACACATTTAAATGGTAAAAGAAGATTGATGTCCATGGTTGAAATGGAAGAGTGTATGTAGTATAAATTACTTATAAACATTATAACTAAACCATTAATGATTACCATCTTATCCTTGCTACTCAAAATGAGGATACAAACTTAAATCAGGGTGTCCTTTGATTTTTAAAAGCAAGACACATGTGAGTGATTGAGGGCTTAATTAAAAGTATTTAATTAAAAGAAAATAAACTTACAAAATACAAAACTGTCATACTCAAAATGTCAAGAATTAAACCAGACACGAGAATGATCCAAAAGAATATGATATTGAATGATCCATTATGACCAAGTGAATGTTCCTTTTCCATCTTTATCTCCCACATCGAATATTCTAAGATACCCTTTAAAGAACTTTGGTTATACCCATTTAAAAGGAATATTGCCAACTTGGGAGTCCAGATTTATTAGCGTCATATTCCACTTTAGTGGCTTTTGTGTACTTTTTATACCATCTTTATATTTTCAATATGAGGTAAATCATGGATATTGTTCCTCATATGTTATTGTTCATTTTTAATGAGTATAGAGTGATTCAGTGTCAAAAAGGCAGTCCAAAATGAAGAAAGCCATCACGAAAGGAAAGGAATGTTCCTTTCTCTAGAGCATTCTTTGACGGTGCTGAACAATAAAAAATATGCAGTTGCGGAGTTCACATTTGTATGGATGAGAAGCTTCAATTTCTAATTTTATGGAACGGAGCAACAGGCTCTAATAGTATGGCTGAGGCTAGAGCTCTAGCAGGTCTTCTTGCCTTTTGTGTGTTTTTTGATTTACAGGCTATTTCAATCTATGGTGATTCCAAATCGATGATCGATCATGTAAATGGAGCTTGCCACATAAGAAGCCCTCACATGGCAGGCTGGATGGACAGGATAATGTTCTTATGGGGGCTCACGAGAGATTGTTCCATTCAACACATTTGTCGTGCTCAGAATCTCCAAGCTGATTGCTTATCAAAGTAGGGTCTGCTCTTAGGCACAGGGTCATGGTCTATGGAAGTAAAAGAGGGAGAGAATTCTTGTTTTGTTCAGGATTTCTTTATCCCTGGTTATTAAATCTTGATGCTCCTTAGTTTTTTTGACATGTTTTTTGGTTTTATCCTTTTATTGGTGCATTTGACATGCTTTATGGTTGACCTATAAAAGATCCTCAGTTCAAATCTATCATGATTTGGCTGTGATGTACAGATGTTTGTCTATTGGTTTCTTCTGATGTCTTTTTTATGGATCTATGATGTTGTATTTGTCCTCAGTGCTTCTAATCGTGGCTGCATCTTCCGAGCCACCTTTTTGTATCATCCGGAGCTTTTATATTGACTCAATATAATACAATGAAGCTTTTTCTCTCTGAAAAAAAGAAAAAAGAAAAAAAGTGTATGGAAATCACATGGTTTACACGATAAGGAAATATGTTATACATGTCCACATTTAGGTGATAAATTGGAGCAGATGTAAAATAATATGACTAAAATGAAATGATATGGAGTAACGATGAGTGATTAAGATAATATTAATCGTATGATATTATTTAATAATATTAAAATTTAGATAACATAAGTAATATAAATTTTGAAAAATTAATGTCTATGGATTTGAAAATATGATTATGAAATAGTATATAATGGTTTAATTTTTTATTATGAAATAGTTTTAATTAATTTGATAATATAAAGGAAAAAATGTATTTAATAAAATAAATTTAAAATTTAATAGTATGAGTTTGAGAGGTATTAAATGATTTGAATATATTTTTATTTATTGTGAAAAAGTGTTTTTTTTGTTATCTTAAAAAATTGTAGTTGTTAAAAAATTGTAGTTGATAGGCTTTGCCTTATGTAAAAATTAGATTATCTAAACTAGTGCCTAAATCTCAATCAAGAATGTAGATTAATGATGTTTCAAGTGTTTTTGGGTTGTTTCACATCTACAAACCATATAAAAGGAACTTAAGAATGCAAGTGCAACCATGTATCTTTGTGATTGTATAAATATGATATGCTTGACATAAATGGAACAACTTACCTAGTACCAACATTGAAGTCAATCATAAATCTCTATTCTAAGGTTGAAGATAACATGTTGTTAGGAAGTTTATCGTTCAAGGAGAATTGATATTAGTAATTAAAGATTTTAAAGAAGAGTATTTGTAACACTTAAGCCTTTAATCCCCCATTAATATTATAACTAATTATGTTAATAGCTTATGTGTGCATGTAAATGTGAAAGGGTTTAAAGACCCTAAACAATTATAACTATATTCTAATGTAAAATGCCTAGCAACTGATGAATAGGTGGAGCCTTGATATGAGCCATGAGAAGCTATGAGAAGGGGAAGCCAACAAGGGGGATATGGTAACAAACTTAACTATGGAAATAATCCTTGTCAATCAATTATTTGACTAAGCCAAATATTTGAAGTATCTAAGATTGTTAATGTCCCCAAGAATACAACCTACTGGGAGGAATTAGTAATGGAGTTACAACTCCCATAATTATGAAGTTGAGATCTATACACAACTATCTCATCCAAAGTATAGGGAAAAGTACCCATCTAGAGACTTCTAGGATCTAACCAAAACTTTTGATCTAACAACAAATTGGTAGATCTAACATGAAATGGAAGGGAGAAGAAAACCCCACAAGGATTGGGGGAATGAGCAATCATAAAGATTATTTGAGTAACCATGAATAGAGAGCAAAGAAGGCTCTTGAGAGATGAAAATGAAGAGAGTAATGTGATAGATTATTGACTTGAGAAATTCAGGGGCTAGTGTCCCAAATACGGACCGTTGTGTAGAGTTGCAATTTGGGTTCTTGCTAGTTAGGGCACTAAGCACTAAGAAAGGGAAGGCCATTGAGGAGCTAGTGGGTAGTGAAGGGGCTTCCCTTGTGTTATGTGAGATCGCTGACAAACCATCCATAGGCATGTGTAGACTCTTACCTCTTTGGGGTTTGAGGAGAACTTGTTAGCTTTATGTGGATGAAGGTGAGTGGTCTTCATCCTTATACATTGATAGCCTAAGAAATAGAGATGTTTCCTAGTTGCTTGTTGTATAAAACCATTAGAAAACATTTCTAACATTATGCACACTCTAAGCTTAGTGGGATTGTAAGAGAACTTGTTGAATTTGTATTGATAAAGGAGAGTGGTCTTCATGACACCACATTTAATGACTAAGTGAGAGACATCACTCATGACTTCATGGTCTAACATGGGCGTGGCCAACTACAAAGGATATAATACACAATTGAGCCTATGATTGGGTGGAATGTGGCTCACCCTTCATTAGTTATCCCAGGAAGCTAGTGATATTGATTAGATAAGTGTATTTGTTTAAGAATTGAAAAGCAATTCATTTCATAGAATGAAAAAGGATGTTCATGATTATGCACTTTGGATTTCACGGGAGATAAGTGCAAGGAGGGAGCAGGAGGACAACAACTTGTCTTGGGGGTTTTGGAAGTTTTGTGGGGAGGGGCAGGGCAAAGCCCTTGTCATGGAGAAGTGAGAAAGAGGAGATCCAAGTTAAGGAGAAAGGGAGATTTTGGACAATGAAGTGGATTTTGAGTGGGACACTAGGAAGGCGTTACACTGAGAACTTAAGCACACTGGTTGTGGTATGGACTTGGGCTTGAAGGGCTAGTGAACTTGTGGAGGTTTCCTAGCCTAGAAAGCCAAATAAGTTGTTCTTCGTTGGAAGACCGACATATTCAATCGAATGGTCCAAAAAGGAACACCACAACCTAGCTAACATAACCAAGTAATATTCCTATTATTATTTATTTGTAAGAAAACATGAATCAAGTTGTGTTTGTCTACATTATGATTTCTAAAATATTATGTTAAATATGTTGTGGAAATGATAATTATGTTTGGCAAAAATAATTATATGGTTGAAATAAACAAAATGTTTTTTTTTGTTGGGTAGTTTTTTTTTTACAAACTTGAGATCCTCAGAAGGAGGTCTCACACATGGTATTAGAGCTAGGTTCAAAATCTCAAACCTGAAAATCCACTTGTGCACCAGTTCAACAACCCTAAAATTTCTTCCTACTTTGAAAAAAGAATGGAAATAAAAAGAAAAAACCCTAAATCATAATGGAAATATTTCCAAAATAGACCCTATGAATTATAAAGAAAATAGACAACTATTTTGTTGGACCAAAACATTTAATCATCAGCTATCCAAATGTATGAGCATGAGGCAGCAACAATCAAAATTCACTAAAAACCTAATCAAACTTAGACTTAACATGGTAAATATTACTAAAAGTAAAAGCCTCTCCACAAAGACCATCTTGTATTTCAGCAAAACTGGGAATTTCCAGTGTTTTCGAGGTTTCACATCCAAAGACTAGAGAATAAATGCACACCGTTCTACTGCAAATACCAAGATAGAGAACAAAAGTTCAGCGTGAATGATGTTTCATGAGTTGATTTTGGACTCTCAAACCTTGATCTGACTCCCAAAAAAAATCTTAAGGTCAAGCAGAAGAGTAAAAGATAAAAGAAATTTTAAGAGACCTACAAAAGTATCCCGCCTGTGAAAGCTCAGTTTTATATATATATAACTAACAGATTTACAAACCTGTTTGAGATGAGATGAAGAAGCTTGTGATAAGTTACTTTTAATAACATAAATGATAGATTTTGAGCTGAGCAGTGAAAAAAAACAGGCCTACCAATCTGCCAATGGCAGTTTCTAGCCAACCCAAATGAACTTGGTGACCCAAAATAAAATGGTCTTCTGACCCAAAATTTGCAGAATAATAGATATATGGGGTAAGCTACCCAAATGAGATTCGGCAGCTTAATCGATAAAACATACTGTGCCGAGGGACTGAGATCCCAAATTTCTCCCTGCAAAATCATATGAAGGATAGAGAGAAAGTCAAAATTTTGCTTACTACGAAAGAGAAATATAGGTCTATTCAAGGTTTCTGGCATTAATAGGATATCAATGCAAATCAAAAGAATAATGAATCCTAACGTATTCCACGCCATATAAAGGCATCCTATCATTCAAAATAGACACATCTTGCCCGTAATGATAGCACAATAATCTGCCCCAAACTAAGTACTAAAATTTCAATACCTACTACTATTGGCACCATAGGTGTTGCTCTAATCGAGAAACCAGCCATTATCGCGATATGCATCATCCCTGCTTACCATTGATATAAAGTAAATATGCAACACTCGATCCTTCTATTCAAGCTGCAGTTGGTGACAGGGGTTTCTTGTTTCAAATGCATCTACTCCTTGATTGGTAATAACCGCATGAGATTGTTTAACATTTAATGCCATCTGTTTCTTGTTATCCCGAATAGGAACTCATTCTTGCATTCATTTCCTCGCAATCCATTCGAATCCATGATATTAAACCTCACCTTGCACCGCATGAAAAACTTGGGCAATGGCAGGCATCTCAGAGAGGGGGAGTTCATATATGGAGGACCACCCTCACAGAGTCATAAACATGTTCAACTGCTTGACCATAACTTAACCACTCATAATCTCCCAAATGTAGCTTTTCAAAACTCCTGTCATCTTTGCTGACTTTCATTTCTCCGCTAATCATCTTTTGGGTGCCAAGTAAGTGCATGTCCTTTTTGCATGCTTGCTCAGAAAGGTCTGCAAGAGTTTAATCTCCTTCCCAGGACATTTCAACTAAGGAAGAAGTGCGTTGGTGTCGAATTGCAAAACTAGATTTCCCACCCACATCCATAGGCACTCCATATACCTTTCCCTTTCTTTTATTCCTTAACACAAATGACAGCAGCATAGGCATGAGGTTGCCAACAATGCAAGCATTCATCTTCGTGAATAGGTTAAATTGTTGTGCAAATGCTAAAGACTCTGCTTTTAATGACGGCTGCAACAAGGGAACATTTGGGTCGCTTGCATCCTACTCATCGAAGGCAACTGAGCTTCAGTAGCGGGACTCATCGGCTAGGCAAAGGAGGCTAACATAATTGGGTACTCATCGTTTGACCTAATGATGTAAATTCAGGGATGTATTCTCGTTTTTCAGTATAAGATATATCTTCAAAGAAAAATTGCAAAATTGAAGTTTACTTCTATTGCAACTTCAATCTTCTATGGATGAATAAAAGCAATGAGAAAGATATGTCTTTACCTCTACAGAGAATTCTCAAACGCCCTCATTAATGGTGACATTGCAGGATTCAAGAACACGTGAATGAAACAGATCGAAAAGAAAACTCATAAGATATTCACTTAACCTCAAACCAGCTAAAGTATTAGATTTAAAACCATTTTCCAATCCTCCTGCTTCCAATTGAAGAAACAAAGTAAATATCCACTATTCGCCTAGAAATTGAAAACTAAAACACTTCAAAGCTTCATACTTCAAAATGCCTGTAACCTACAATTTCCAGCTTCACAAAATAAAAGCTTCAAAATGTAGAAATGAACTACATTTCCTAATATTCACCTAGAAATCCAAATTGAAACGCTTCAAGGCTTTCATTTTCTTGGCTCTCTGTCTCAAATGCATGTGACCTTAAATATTTTGAGTTGAATCTATATGCACAAACAAATATTGAAGTGAAGAGCATAAAAAAAGCACGAGTTTTTGCCAAGACATTTTGCCAATCTTGCACAGTGCATTCAAAAGAGTTATGTAGGCTACAGTATTAGGCTTGTAACCCTTTCGAACCATATTGCAGAGCAGCTCTCTCACCTCATCAACTCTTCCTATTCTGCTAAAAAACACCATTGATTACGGTGTTGTATGCAGTTACATCATGTCTACAACCTTTAGAACAAAAATATTGTTTTTCCTGTCATATCATTGCCATGACAAGATGATTCTCAAGTGATGTGGGATTATCCGTATCGTTGGAAGAAGACAATTTTTGTGGGACAAAGAACTTCTGGGTACTTTCGACAATTTTCGTGGGACACAAACTTTTGGCTACTTTCTTGGTATCACTTGGAAAAAGAGGTTTATTTAGTGATATGGTGCTGGACAATTCATATTTTTGGTGATATAGGTGTTGGGTAAAAATTTTGGTACTTTTTGCTACCTTGTTTTAACTTTTTTACCTTTATTTTGGAATCATAAACCTTTCCTTTTTACTAGTTTGAGGAAGATAATGGCCCTGAAAAGGGTGAATTAAGGGTAATAATCTTTTATAGAACAATATTCTCTTCTTAATTTTTAAATATTTATTAAAAGCATTTATTTGTGTACTAATATGCAAAACAACCTACAAGAATTCTTGTAATTACAAAGATATATAAAAAAAAAAAAAAATTCCTATAAATCTTTCAAGCTCTATGGGGTTCCACGTCAACCAATCTGATTTTGACACTTGGAATACATTCAAAATATTCATCTAATGGATAATTACCTATCTAGCCTCCTTGTACCTGGTCGCAACCTTCAAGTGAACAACTGGTCAACGCAAGGTGTCTACTCATCAATTTCTGCAATCAATTCACGAAATCACCAGAATTTTCTCCCTCTTGGAATTCGAGTAGTTGGACTTTGAAATATGTATTGAGTCGTTGAAAATCAATGAGAACTATATCAGATGGCTACTTTTCCTTTGTAGATCTTTTTATCTGGTTTAAAATACTTAACTGACCCCTACAAAAGTCAGTTCCAATTTTGATAATTTTTTTATAAAATAGTTGAATGAGCCAGAACCAAAGTCAGTGATATAATTTACTCATTACCTCCCAACAAGACTAATATTTCTGTATTAAGTTTGTAAGCTACATTGATATATGAAGACTTTTCTCTAATGTGGTGTACAATTTCCTTTAGCTAAGTATTTTCCTTGACAACATCTCTTACGGGCCCCCTAGTATGTGTTGTATTGATTCTTGTTATGTCTTTTATGAGTTTGGCCATATTTTGAGTTTATTTTGCTAATTGTTTATGTTCTATAAGTGCAAGATGTACATACTTTGATTTTATTGTAATTCTAAAGTTTCATATAATTTTTTATAGAATACTTGTAATTTCTTGTAGTTTTCTCAATTTCCTATAATATATACTTTGTTTTCTTGTAATGACACAATTTTGATAATAAAACCTTAGTAAGGGAATATGATTTAGTTAGACTCATTTTCTTCGTTAGTTATTGTGGTGCTTTAAAGTTATTTGTCAAAATTAGTTAAAATTTGTATGCCTTATGTAATGATTGGAGTGATAACTTGAAGGAATTTGCATTTTAATTAAAAGTATTTATCATTGGATTGGAGTGAATTTGTTTATCGCCCGCAAAACTTTGGTTTTCCTGAAAGTTTCTTTTCCATCACATTTTATAAGCCACTTTGACTAAACAAGTACATTTTCACAAAGAATAGTTAGTGTGATTGTGTAATGTGTCTATTTGAATGTGCAATTTTACCTCAACTAGGTCAATAGTTGGACTTAAAGTCATTGAAATCATTTTTCAACTTGAATCAATTCTAACATTTACCTGTACTTGGTTTGTATTTTACTTTTGCATAGGAAAACACCTAAGTAGCCAGTATGCACATATAGTGTTTCACCTCGTAGTTTACCTACCTTGGTTTGAAAAAAAATGTTAAAGCATTTATGACTTAACATTTCGGCATCGTTGTCGGGAGGTGTAAAAGAACTAGTGCCACCCACATGAAGAAATACACACCACTTTAGAGGGAAGTTCGAATGGCTAGAGAGAGAGGGTCGAATTACCAATTGGAGGGGGCCCCACATGGGAAAAGAGGCTCACGAGTTATAAACAGAGGATGCCCATCCTCATTTGGTATCTTTTGACATATTGAACTCAACCTTAGTTGCTTGAGCTTTGTAGCCAAGTAACTCGTTGTTTAGCACAAGCTCTCCAAGTGGAGAACTCACCATCTCTTCGGTGGACCACGAGTGCCACCCTAGTGAGGTTTCTTTGTATCATTCCGAGAGATTGTAGGGGGGTATTTAGAGCCCCCAACCCACCTATCATTCAACCAATGCGTACTCCAGGAGGACGCAGTAGTGGAACACGCAGTAGATAATTCAGTGGCTTTCCAGGGAGAAATTGTTGGAGGAGTTTTGGTGAAGGAAGTACAAGAGAAGGCTAGCCTTTAGGAGGATTTTGGGAGCTAGAGATTGTTCTATGAGAGCAACGTGATTGACAACACTCAGGGCCTGCACAGGAGCTTCTCATTGGGCACACATGGGAATTCGTGGGTCAGTTTGTGGAGTGAGTATTTGTTGGGAGAGATAAGGGGAAGTTTAGGGAAGATTATCTTAGCCATTTTGGTGTGTTTTGGACGGCTTATTCTGGAGTTATAGGCAGGTTGTACATTTTAGTAGTTGGAGGAGGATGTGGCTCTTGGGAGTCCGAATTACTGGGGTCAAAACTAGGCCAAACCCTTTCTGGGTTTATTGAGGAGAGGCCAAGATTAATTTGGTAGAATTTTTTGGGCAAATTTGAGGGGTCAAACAGGGGTCCCAACTCAGTCAACAGCTAGAGGAGTTAGGGGAATTTGGGCTGAAATTTCGAGGTCAACATTTGGCCAATTCCTTCGTGGGTTATTCTGGGTATTTGGTGGAAAGGCTAGGGTTAATTTCGCGGAATTTTCTGAGCACCAGAGGTGGGGTTTCGAGTAGCATCTTTGTAGAAGACATCACAGTTTCACAAGGGCAGCGTAGGGCATCATTGCAACAATTATTTCTACCATCTAGGCTTGACATATTATCACCTAGGCTTGATCACGCTTGCCACTGAGGCAAGCCCAAGTGCGCCTCTTCCACATTATTGTACTTTTCTCCGATATTATAATAAAATGGCTCAACTTATGGTTATTTCTGGACTTTCTATGGGTGTGCACTGAATGTTTCAATTTCTTGGTGTTGTTTCTATTGTTTTCTTTTCTTATCACCATTTTTTCTAATTTGGAACATTACAGTGGTATCAAAGCCTTGATCTTGGCCCAACTGTGGGTATCCAACAAAAGCATGGGAGATTTGGGTATGAGTGCACAATGACGGGTGAAACTGGAGACAAACCCATGGTTCAAGGGAAATCCAGTATGCATAGATTCTAGAGTGGAACCCATTGGGACGATGAGAGGTTGGCCCAGTTTAGGAGGGTGACAGACTAGACCCATCTTCACCCTTACAACATAGATGCTAGAGGTGAGCATGTTGTGGGGGTGCAACCATCTACATCATGTGAGGAAAGTCGACAGAATCAGGACACCAGATCTCCTGAAAAGGAGCAGGCGGGACAAGGACAGTTAGAGGGTGAGACCAAGGGCCTTTTTTTCTAGTGGAGACCTATATTTAGATATCAGGATTCTGAGGAGGAGGTTGAGCATGATGCTGAGATCTCACAGGATGGTGGGGAGCACATCAATATATTGGGTGTGGTGTAGGATTCACCATTATTAATGACCTCTTTGATAAGCCCGGTTGACACCTTGGTGGAGAGGATATAATCTACACACATAGAGCCATCTATTGAGGAGGTGCCACCCATGGATGAGATGCCGACAATTGACGAGGTATCCAGAGCTGTGGCCAAGTCTGTAGGTGATAGATGCCCACGACAATTTCATCAATTTCAGGTTGTCCTTCTAACATTGAGAGAGAAGGCCACGATGGTATGAGAGGCCATTTTATAGCAAAATGAGGAACTTGAGTGCATGAGAGTTGTTTTTGCCGATGCATCGACCAAAATGACTCGTGTTGGGGAACAGTTAGATTCCCTAATGGTACAACTATAGTTCACATTAGAGAATTATAGCAACCCTCTTCAGACATATATAAATGGGGCCTGTAGAGTCAGTAGGTTACCTCTGCACCTTGGAGAGGGAGAGGCAGAGCCACCTCAATATAATTTATGCGTTGACTAGGCTAATGAGATGAGGCGACATGAGTGACGTAGGGTGCAACATTCGCAGGATGGAGGGCTTGTCCTGTGTACGGGAATCTGTACATTCAATCCTTCTCTTAGGGTTGGATGGCAATATATTCTGAGTTAGTACCTGGTGGAGTGGGATATGGAGATGGTAGTGGATATGCGTGAAGCTTAGCAGGAGCTTTTAGGCATTGGGGATATTGGAAGCCTAAACTGGCATTAGGATCTAGGTGGGACTACTTAACATTCCCCGAATATGCTGGTTGACTACAACTGTGGTGGTGTAGTTGACCTAGTGGTTGAGCACACATATTCTCTAGGGGAGTCTTAGTCAGCACTAGTGGCCAACCAATTTATGGACAGACTTCCTAGGTCATTTTAGTATGATGGTCATACATTGGATCACAGGATGACCAACATACTCTAGTAGGAGTTTGTCGGAGGAGGTGGCATTTATAGGCCACCAAATAATGCCTTGTATGAGTTGGGGATTCCTCACACTTGAATAGGGCACATATGACACAAAGGAGCAGAGCAGTTGTGGCATCGCTACTAGTACCTAGAGAGATTCACTTCTTGGTCCCCTCAGGGAGGATTTGGAGGGGAGATCCCCTCGTCGGAGAGCATGGTGATGCGATAGTGGAGGTGACGATATAGGTTGGGCGTGGGCCGACACATATGGACACGACTTTAGGCCATCATATCCAGGGATGGGTAGGATCATCTAGTGTGGACCAGTGGTCTGCATATGGGCATGGAGATGCATGTGGGTGTGTCGTAGTATGTTGGACTGCGTTGTGGAGTGGAAGTGCCTCACATCACATTGAGTACATGTAGAGAGTGATAGGTGCAGTGGCACAGGTAAGACACAGGACGGTACATGATGGTATAGCCGTAGCTGGGGTTATCCAGTGGTGTATAGGGACATGTTGCGTCGTATAGTGGCATGTCGAGGAGTGCAGTGATATTGGGTGGTATGTAGTGGAAGATGACGTGGAGCAGCAGGCGCTTGGAGCGTTGCCTCCAAGGAGACTTATGGATAGGGGCATTACGTGTACCATTGGATGTAACCCACCTAGATCAATGAGGACACTGTTGAGCATCTAGGGACACCATGTTTAGTGGAGACATGGCTTCGAGGGGGTTATCAACAGATCCAAGATAGAGAGAGGGTCGTCCGTAGGATTACTCTTGAGAATTCCAGCAGACTCTTAATCATACCCTTTGGGACATATCCACCCATCCTCCTCCTGTGTTGCTTATAGTCATAGAGTGTTTGGTTGTTGCCCCTTGACACTTTCCATTCAGGTAGTAAGGCATGGGAGGCTCACCCTAGGTAATTGGAGGAGACACCACGTGTCATGGGCTAGGAGGAGACTCTACAGTTAAGACATTTGGTAGGTGCACAAGTTGATAGATACAGGCTTAGGGATGGTGTGGTTGATTGTCAAGGTAGCCTATGTTCCACCCTCGGGCTCACACTCGGGGAGGTGACTGAGAGGTAGTTGCATGGTGCTTTTTTGGCTTGACAACTCAAGGAATTAGGTGAGCATGAGGTGCGGGGGATGGTAGTCCTTGTTGGTAGGATGATGCCTAGGATTCCGGCGATACCTAGGCACATCATCAAGAGCTGGGACAACAGATATTGTTGTGTGATTTGGCAAGCGCAGAGCAGTTGGTTATTCACGGCACAGGTCCTTGATGCTTGGTGCCTACCTATTAGATACCTATAGGAGTAAGAGACAAGGCACAAAGGTGTCCCAATAGCCAGCAACATATCACAATGGTAGGCAGAGGAAATTGGGGGTTGTGGACCTCCAGTATGGTTATGGGATCCAGGGATCCAGTGGATTGGTGGGATACTCCACTCCTCAGTGAGCCTAGTCAGGATAACAAGCCAACTGATTCATTCACAGACAAACACATGGGGACTCAATAAAGCCCTCACCATAGGGCAAGACAAATTGTTGCTCAGGATTGGGGCCAACCATGGTGTGGTAGGCACTCAAAATATTGAGGTGCTTTCGCAGGTTGGGCCTAACCTCAATCACTACATAGATTGTGATCGAGAGTTGTGCGAGAGGAGGCTCTCGTGCGAGCATGCTAGATAATTAGTGATGAGGAGGGTGTCATGGGGTCAACAAGATAGTTTCTTTCTACGATGGGCATGCGGTCCTAGTGTCACAATACTTAGTGATTTAGCTACCCATAGGGGTGAGCTGGTTTGGATAGGGGAGGATCATCCAGATTTTCCATCAGGTTTTAGTGATTTGCTGATGATGTGGGAGACTTCATCAGAAAGGCAGGTTGGCCAGCAAGAGGATTTCAGGAGGAGATCATGAAAGAGAGACTTCATTCGCATATGGATTGAGTTGTATCTACAAGGGCCCATAATGTATCTACAAGGCCCCACAATCACAGTGCATGAGGTGGACTATTCGATAGGGAAAATTTATGAGGATTTGGACATATTTTTACATCGTCGGGATGCTCTACTTATTGTTTGTAGACAAAGGGATCCTAACGCCCATATCTGGCAAGATAGTGAGTGGAGAAAGGGGTTCTTCACGTTGACCAGGTTGGATTGGGATCCTGGTATAGAGGGACTCCTTCACTATAGGATAGTACAAAAATCAGGGACGATACAATGGCACATTTGGAATCCTGGTGAAGTTTGCAATGATAATGGGGATCCATAGTCAGAGAGGGCACTTGTTCAGGCACTGCCTGAGGACAATCAATTTTTGGTGCGTTGGAGGAACTATCGGATGAGGATGCCACCTGGGAGGGAGAACACATACATGGGAATCCAACGTTGAAGTTGATTGGGGACAAGCAACATTTGGGAGGGGAGGACTGTAATTTCCCTTCCTAAATTAAATTGTTACAGGTTTATATATTCTACAATTTTGACAATTTTGGAAGCATGGGACCCATGGGAATTTTGGAGAGAGACCCATGAAGGAAAATGGGGGCTGAAATGCCTTGTTGGCCAAGCATGGGGGCCACCCACATGAGGAAATACACACCACTTTAGACGAAAGTTCGAATGGATATAGAGAGAGGATCGAATTGCTAGTTGGAGGGGGGCCCACATGGGAAAGAGGCTCACGAGTTATAAATAGAGGAAGCCCAGCCTCATTTGGTATCTTTTGGCGTATTGAACTCAACCTTAGTTGCTCAAGCTTCTTAGTTGGGTCACTCATTGTTTAGCACGAGCTCTCCAAGCAGAGAACTCACCCTCTCTTCGGTGGACCACGAGTGCCACCCTAGTGAGGTTTCTTTGTATCATTCCAGGAGATTGGAGGGGGATATTCAGAGCCCCCAACTCAACTATCATTCAGCCAATGCGTACTCCAAGAGGACGCAATAGTGGAACATGCAGTAGATAATTCAGTGGCTTTCCGGGAAGCGATTTCCAGAGGAGTTTTGGTGAAGGAAGTACAGGGGAAGACTAGCCTTTGGGAGGATTTTGGGAGCTAGAGATTGTTGTTTGAGAGCAGCGTGATTGACAACACTCAAGGCCTGCGCAAGAGCTTCTCACTGGGCACACGTGGGAATTCGTGGGTCAGTTTTTGGAGTGAGTATTTTCTAGGAGAGATAAGGAGAAGTTCGGGGAAGATTATCTCAACCATTTTGTTGTCTTTTGGAGGGCTTATTCTAGAGTTACAGACAGATTGTACATTTCAGCAGTTGGAAGGCCAAATTCCTCGGGTCAAAACCAGGCCAAAACCTTTCTGGGTTTATTGAGGATAGGCCAAGATTAATTTTGAAAAAAATTCTGGGCAAATTTTAGGGGTCAAACAGGGCCAGCAGCTAGAGGAGCTAGGGGAATTTGGGCCGAAATTCTGATGTCAACATTTGGAAAATTCCTTTGTGGGTTATTCTGGGTATTTGATTGAGAGCCCAGGGTTAATTTCCCGGAATTTTATGAGAACCCGAAGTTGGGGTTTCCAGCAGTGTCTTTGCAGTAAACAACATAGTTTCACAAGGGCAACGCAGGGCATCATTACAACAATTATTTCTAAGATCTTGGCTTGACATATTATCACCTGGGCTTGATCACGCTTGTCATTGATGTAAGTCCAGGTGCACCTCTTCCACATTATTGTATTTTTCTCTCAAATTATAATAAAATGACTCATCTGATGATTATTATTGGACTTTCTATGGGTGTGCAATGAATGTTTCAATTTCTTGGTGTTATTTCTATTGTCTGCTTTGTTTATCACTGTTTTTCCTAGTTTGGAACATTACAGGAAATTCCATGGGTTGAAGTCAATATGAAAAAAAAAAATCCACCATTTGTTCTACCAACATTTTATAGTAGGGTAACTAAAGACCTTGACTCCTTTCTATTTGAATTTGATATTCTATGTCACAACTATGCTTATAATATTGATGCACAGAAACTACGTTTATTTTCTGCAACATTGAAACGATATGCATTACGTTTGATGGGATTAGGTGAAGGTACCATTGCATACCTAAAGGTTCTCAAGAGGATATATTTTGAATGATGCAACAATAATACAAGAGTCTATAAGACTACCTACAAAGATTCTTGTATAATTTTCATAAATAAAAACAACATGATTTGAATCCTAATACAATTCGCACAATATTCTTAAAGAGAATTTGTGATGATATATATATATATATATATATATATATATATATATATACTCAATTTAATGGGTGTTGGTGATATTTCTCATTTAACATTTGACAGAATTAGTGATTTGTGTAGGTATTACTCAATAGGGAAAGCTACAACTAGTTAAATGATAAGAAATGCTCTTTAAAAAGTTACTAAATTGGCTACTAGAGGTGTCAGTAGAGAAAAAATATGAAATTTGTTAGAGGGTTTCAAAATTGATCTTTTAAATACTTTTTCTTCTCAAATATATAATTTGAAAATTAGGAAAAAGAAAGAAGATCAAGAATCAGTTTTATCTATTTTTTGTAATTAATGTCGAAAGAAATATCCAATAAGAGATTTCCTTCTAGATAACTTTCAAGTTTGTTTTATTTGTGCATAACCACATAAAAATGAGGAAGGTTCTACATTACTTGAAATGAAAGGCACTTACCGAGGATATCCTCTAAATACAAAATAAGTCTACAATATTGCACCCCAGAGACCTTGGCAACCATGTGAAGCAGATATGTATCAAGACCCTAGTCAAGAAAATCCTCCACATTATAATGTTCCTCATAATACATGGAATGTTACAATGCCATAACAGACATGACCTCCTCAACAAGTCCAAAATCAACCCTATCAATAAGGTTGGAGAGGATTTGCTTATGGAAATGTCCCTGCCCATCCTTATCCAATACAAGAACAATTTCAACCCCCATATTAACAACAACCCTATCAACAACCTCAACCTCCATATTGTTATCACAATTTTAGTCAATAATTTTTAAAGTGCTGATAATTTCAGTGCCAATGTTGATTTGTAATAAATAGGGTTAAAACACTGACAAATAGAATATCAGCGCTATTGTAAGTTCTAAAAATAAAAATGCGCTAACATTCAGAGTAGCAACGCATATGTGTAAAAATGGTCAGTTAAAACTCTAACAACTGGAGGATCAACGCCAAAGGGAAAATTTCAATTTTTTTGTCGTGTGTCCAAATAATGCATTGATGGAGCACACATTAGCAAATGAACAATCATTTATCAAGCGAGCGTTAATGAGTCAAATGGTGATGTGACATGATGCTTTTCTGGGTTCCACCACCGAGAGATAATGTTCGGTTAAAAGGTCATGATTTCACTTTAAGATTTTTTGAAATTACCTATTAGTTCATTATATGTTGTACTGATTGCCACGCCTTGAAATAATTTACTTCATATGGTAAGACCTATATAACACATAATTGAGTTGTTGTATTTTTATGCCAAAAGGGGACAGGTTGTTAAGTTTTCCTAGAAACCCCAGATCGAATCATAATCCTGCTTCTAGTGTTATTGTTTGATGGTGAGAACTATGGGAAGGAGTGAAAACCTACATAGAGGCGAGCCTAAAGCACCCGACCTGCTTGAATTCTATCCAGAGATTCAACAATGTTTTTGGGAAGAATGTTGGGAACACTTTTTCTCTCGTTGTGTGGGCTATCATGATGGAGTTTCCAGAGCTTTTGCGTAGGGTTTCAAATTTCAGTAAGCTAATCTTGGGGGAATTTTGTTTCCTATCACCGAGGAGTTAATTGCAGCAGTCACAGGCCTACCTGCAAATGGAGAAAGAGCCTTCAAGAGTAATGTTTTGGCCGAAATTGATGTGCCATTTTTCTTGAAGGATGAGTTTAAGGAGATGAGATGGTGTTCAGGAGTTCAAAGGTCTTGGCTGAAGGATGAGTGGCATTGTATCTTGTGGATTACCAATATTACTTCACATGTGAAGGATGATACAATTGGGTGAATCTCTACCATTTACGGTTCCTAGCTCACATAGCAATTCAATTAAGGATCAACAATCCATATTTTTTGTTATAAAGTCTAAAGCATATGTATGCTAGGGTTAAGAAAAGTCCAAATGCATCTACCCATTTCATATATCATAAAGGTCTGATTAAATTGTTGATTTAAAGCCATTTGAGAAAGGTCGGGAGGACTTGGGAACATTTTCTGTTTTGGGGAGGGTTTGAGCTTCAAACTGTAAAACCGAAAAGGGGTAGAAAGAAAGGGAGCAAAAAGAAAGTCAAACAACCCCAAAATATAGAACAGGGGACCTCATCTGTGCAAACAAGGAATCAACAAAAAGTGGAACCAATTCCTCCTTTAGTTCTCGAATTTCCTAAAGTATATACTAGAAAAGGTGATAGGCTGAGAAAAACAAAGGATGCCCCTTCTCCCATTGTACCCCTACCTGCAGAAACATAAGTCAAAAAACAAACAAAGAAGGGAAAGGGAAAATGATTGAGCCCAAAACAAAGGAGAAACAAGTTGACAAAGAACCCAACTTAGCAAAAATGTTTAAAGGTGGAAAGAGGCTATGCACAAGACCATGGAATAAGCTGAGGTTGAACACAAAACTTAAACACAACCCTGAGTTGGAAAAACAAGTCATCCATGTAGATAAAACCCCTCAGAATGACTTAATTATAAACAAGGAGGAGCCTACAAACTCAAAGAAACCCAAAAAGGCCAAAGGCTCAAGGAAAGGGGTTGCTACAGAGGTCTAGAGAACTAAAAAACCAAGAAAAAATAATGTAGATATTCCACTGGAGGAAGCTAGCACACTTAACTAGTTATTTTCATAGCTTGGTTTTGATTACCAACTTTTCATATGGAATTTTGACTGAAGTTCGATATCTAGCATATCAACGATTTGCACTGTGAAAATTTCGATAAGCGTTGATAGTTTTAGTGTCAGTAAAATTTTGTATTGATTTTTTATAAACACACTCACAACCAGCCCATCAGAGATCCTGGCCCTTATCTTGTTTGCAAAGAGTATCAGTTAATTGGTCAATGTTGGAAGATCAAGAGATCCCAAAAGGAGGATAAATATAACATATGTCGTTTTTAGCATGGGGATGAGGCACAAATTCCAGAAAATTAGGCAGAATATCAGTTAATGATTTTGACCATGATATTTGGCCAGTATTTTAGCAAACTGTTATAACTTAGATATAAACATTTTTGAGTTTATGTATTAGATTCATGAATTCGATATACACTATTTTATATTTAGTAATTTGTAATTAAGTATGTACAAAAACCTGTTTTAGTTTGTAATTTTCCTATAAAGATAAGCTCTTTAGAATGAAGAAGGGTTGGTTGTTTATTAGAAGACTTATTGTATGTTGTATTTTTTTTTTTTTAAGTTTTAATGAAGGAAGCCTGATTCTGCAACATAGATTATTGTGCTGGGAAATTTGGATATATGTTCTCTTGTTTTTGTTTTCCATTCTATGTTGTCATATGTATGTTCTTCTATGATTGATGAGAGTAAATGAGCAGAACTCATATTTATTAGGCTTCTTTTATATGTTCAATCATCCATATTTTTTCTGATCTATGCTTTGTAGAATTCATCCTTGTGATGCTCTTATAAGTATATTGTGGTCTTCCTATTCTGCATTCCATATCATCAATTTAAAATCTCAAAGTATCTCAGCTACCCTGCCTTTGTGAATGTTTTAGTTTGTTTTCTTGATTAATAAAAATATTGGACTCCATGCCCAATGGAATTCTATCAAACCCTACCACATTTTGAAGCCTTGTTATAGCAAATCTAGTCATTGTTTTAAATACATAACCAATCATATTTGACTGAGTTATAGAAAGGATCCATAATCAAATTGAAAGGGTTAGATTTCAATTCAAAATATTGGTTAGAGGTTACCTTAGAGTTTTTTCCCATGGCCATGTTTTTCTCTAATTGATAACATTTTGGCGTTGTTCTTGGGGAACAAAAGATTTATTCTCCCCGAACGACATGATTGTTTAAAATCAAATTTCCGAGAGCAAATAAGGATCTGAAACATTAGTTTGGCTGCAAGATTTTTCTTTGGCGACTCCACTTTGAAAATTAAGGTAATCTTCTTGGCGAAGTTCTGGCTCATAGGGGGGTCTATACACAGAGGAGCCCTGATCCAAATCCACCACAAATTTTTTTGAGTCCAGAAAGATTGTTCATAAGAAGAAGAATATCTCCAGAAAAATTAGGTATGGTTCATTTAGAGAGGTTGTATTCATTGCCTAAAAGGTTGAATTTTTTGATGATATACAGTTCAATATCAAAATTGAATAGACTTTATTTAGATCTAAGTTTCAAAGAAATCTTTTAGACATTGTGTTTTGAGGAGACCAGATTTGAAACTTTTATTTCTAGTTCTGTTAGTTAAGAATTAGATTTGTTGCCACAAGATCAAGAAATTTGGTTTCAATTTCAAAAGTTGGAAAAGATAGTCCATGAACTTCAGATAGCTGCATCCAAGTCCCCAAATTTTCCATTTTCCATTCCATCATTCTCTGCTTCAACTAGCCCTCTAGTTTCTGTGGGATTTCATACTCCTATATCATCAATTGTCACAACAACAACTTCACTCTCGTTGTCATTTGCATTCCAAATCCATAGTGTTAGTTCAACCTCATCTCACACTACTATGGTTGATAGATATGCCACTCTCAATCTCCAAGCTCTGCTACATTATCTTACTCTAAACTACATACAACATTTACTTCAGTTCTATGGTACAACACCCCTCACAGCTTAAGAAAATGTAAATAAGTTGAATGATTTCATTGATCTAGAGGAGGTAGATCATGAGGATGTTAAGCTTAGACTTTTTGCACAAAGTATTTCAGGGGAGGTTAAGAGATGGTTTAGAGCTTTACTAGCAACAAGAATTGCTAATTTCAACCATTTGAACAACTCTTCCTTACTAGGTGGGAGGTGAAGAAAAATCCTCTGCAAATATTGGTCGAATATGAGAATCTGAAAAGAAACCCAGGGGAGACAGTTCAAGAATTCACAACAAGGTTCAATAGGGTTTACAATTCAATCCACACTGAGATTAAGCCCCCCTAACCTATCCCTGCTGCACTATCCTAATGGTTTTGATGTTGAACTAGCTTATCAACTCAGAGAGAGGAATCCTGCTACCTTGGAGGTGATGCAAAACAATGTTATAGGAGTAGAAGCAAATCTGTTGGCTAAGAAAGCAAAGATGAAGATTGAAAGAAGAGTAGTATTTAAAGAGGAACCATCTTCTTCATCGGATGTTAAATTTGATGTTATGTTAAAGACAATGGAGAAATTGGTCGACAAGTTGGCCCCTCCCAGAAGTGAACCTCAACCTCAGGTGAGGAATCTAAATTTCAGAAGACCTCAAGGCCCTCAAAACCGTCAAAGAGAACAAAAAGGTCCTAAATAGCAGGGGATCGTTAAGCCCCTCTTTTCGGAAATTTTTGTTGATGAAGATTCAATTGAAGAAATAAATCAACAAATAATTTGTTTTGATGATAAGGAAACTCAAGTGTTTTCGACCAAGGAAGAGCATGATAATTCTATCGAGTCTTCAAGAGTGAAAGACAATCTTCAAATGTATGATTCAAAAGTTTACCAACATGGTTATAATAACATAGTGGAAACTTTTCAAAAGAAATATAACTTTAGAGGACGAATTGTCCTAGTTAGAGCTCCACCATAAAAAATAGAAGTAGGAGAACAACAAGTCGAACCAAGAAAGGAGACACTTAAAAGACCAAAGCAACCTCAAAATGACATTCCAAAAAGGGCAAAGGAAGCCAAGAATATATGCTAAAGAATTAGAGAAAACACATACGTCCTTTTTTTGGAGAGTGAAATTGGTAAATTGAAAATTCCTATCCCTTTGTTGAACTATTGAAAAATGAATAGTATAGGAAACAAATTTTTTCAATGGTTAAAAGTTCAGAAAATGATCAGATAAATATCAATTCACAAGATTCTCTCAATTTGGATGATGATGCTCCTGAGTTTGTTTTTGGTCCCCATGTAACTAGTGTGAATGATGATGTCCCTCCTTTTTATGTTAGTCTAAATGTTCATGATATGATCCTTCATAATGCCATGTTGGATTCTAGAGCATCACACAATTTGATGCCCAAATCAGTCATGGACAACTTGGGACTTGAGATTACTAGACCCTATAAAGACTTATTTTCATTTGATTCAAGAAAAGTCAAGTGTTTAGGGTTAATAAAGGATCTGGTGGTAACCTTGGCACAAATACTTGCAAAAAGTGTGATGATGGACATAGTCGTGGCAAATATTCCACCGAGATTTGGTATGTTGTTGTCTCAGTCATGGGAAATGAAGCTAGGAGGAATACTACAAATGGATATGACTTATGCATCCATTCCACTATTTGGTCAACCAAAGAGGTTATACAAAGAAGTCCAGATGGATTATATGGTCAACAACCAAAGTCAGTTAGATAAACATCCTGTCTATGTAGTGGATACAAAGATTGGATCTAAGATTTTCTTTAATGATTGTTGTGTTGATGCAGAAACACTAGAACAGATTGAGGGAATTTTTCAGAAAGAAGTACAAGGAGCTCTAGATGAAGGTATCTAGAATTTACTGTTTGATGGTTCCACTTGTAGAGAAGGTTTCGAAGCAGGAATTTGGATCATCCCACCAAACCTCACTAGTCAGCTACATTCTTTCAAGTTATATTTTGACTGCACTAATAATATTGCAGAATATGAAGCTTTGATCATTGGGAAGAAAACATAAAGCAAAGAGAGTTCAGGTTTTTGGAGATTCAGAATTGGTTGTGAATCAGGTCAAAGGCATATATCAGACTAGACATCCAAGGATGAGGGCTTATCGCAATGAGGTATGGGACATGTTTGCTAATTTATTTTCGGAGCATGAAATTTCTCTTGTTCCTAGAGGAGAAAATGGAATAGAAGATTCTTTAGCCATTGCTACCAGTTCCTTCAAAATTCCCATTTATCCAAACAAAAAATATGAAATTAATGTAAGACACAGACCCTCTATTCCTAACAATACCAAACATTGGCAAGTTTTTTAGGATGATCAACAAATCATGAGATTTCTAGAGAGGACAGATGAGTTTATCAATACCTCGATTGACAAAGATGATGAGGAGGCAGCAGAGGAAAATCCTAAAAAAGGAAGTTTTCTTAAATGAAATAGCTAGGTAGGATATCATACAACTAAATAACAATATAATTCCTAGAGGCTTAGTCCCTTTAGAAAGACTTTTTGACTCAAATGATGTAGTTGTCAAGCCCATAATTTTACCAAGTGATGGAGAAATGGAGGACTATAATTTAGGGACAAAAGATAATCCTAAAGTAGTCAAGGTCTCTAATTCTTTGAAAGAAAAACAAAAAAACAATATGTCGAGTTGTTGAAAGAATTTTTAGATGTGTTCGCTTGGAGGTATGAGGATTTGAAGGTTTATGATAAGATTGTTATTCAACACACCATCCCGCTTAAAGAGAATGAGAAGCCCTTCAAGAAAAAATTGAGAAGAATCAATCCTAAGTTGCTACCATTAATTGAAAAGGAGGTTAAAAGGTTGTTTGCTGCTAAAATCATTGTCCCTTTGATATTTTCAAACTAGATAGCCAATTTGGTCCCAATAAGGAAAAAGAGTGGAGAAATCAGACTCTGCATAGATTTCAGGAATCTAAACAAAGTTTCTTTGAAGGATAACTATCCTTTACCCAAGATGGAACACATTTTGCAAAAAGTAGTTGGGTCTGAAAGAATTTCTATGCTTGATGGATTCTCTAGATATAACCAGATATTGGTAAATCCGAAAGATCGGGATAAAATTGCCTTTACTACACCATGGGGTACATTCATGTACTCAAAGATTCCCTTTGGGCTCATGAATGTCAGGGCCACTTTCCAAAGAGAAATGGACATAACATTTGCTGATGAGAGGGACAAATTTGTTGTGATATATTTAGATGATATTACATTTTTTTCTAAGTCTGAAACTGATCATCTAAAACATCTAAGGATAGTTTTCACAAAGTGTAGAAAGTTTGGTGTTTCATTAAATCCAAAGAAATATCATTTTTCCATGAAGGAAGGAAATTTACTGGGCCATATAGTATCAAAAGAAGGTATTCAGATTGATCCTAGCAAAGTAACAACTATATAGAAAATTGAGTAGCCAAGGAGCAAGAAAGAGGTTCAGTCCTTCTTGGGTAAGGTAAAAATTTTACACAGATTCATTCCTAATTTTGCTGAGATTCTGAAAGTTATTACCAATATGTTGAGGAAAGGTAATGAAATTAAATGGACTGATCAGGCTAAAGAAGCTTTTGATGACATTAAAAGAGCTCTAGGTCAGGCTCCTCTACTCATCAGTCCTAATTTTTCCAAAGAATTTGTGATTTTCTCTTTTGCCTTCGAACATACCATTTCGGGTGTTTTGCTTCAGAAAAACGTAGAAGGCCATGAACAACCTATTTCTTTCTTCAGAAGAGCATTGAGGGATGCTGAGTTGAAATATGATATCATGGATAAATAAGCTTACACATTGGTAAAATCACTCAAGGATTTCAGAGTTTTTGTACTTCATTCTCATATAATTGCTTATGTACCGAATGTTGTGGTAAAAAGTATTTTAAATCAGCTTGAAAACGATGGTAGGAGGGGAAAATGGATTGCCAAAATGTTGGAATTTGACCTAGAAATCAAACCCACTAAGTTAATCAAAGGACAAGGCTTGGCCAGATTGATGATTGAGGCAAATCTTAGAACTCTTGGGATTAATCTGACTATGGAATTATCAGACATAAAGGATGATGAATCATTTGTAGCAATGGATGATCGTTTTAAAAGTTCTTCATGGTATGGTGATATTGTTTATATATTGCAAAATCTGCAAGCTCCACCAGGAACAAATAAAACTCAGGCTAGATTCCTGAAACTTAAATTTGTTAAATATTGTATCCTAAATGGTTATTTGTTCTAGAAAGATCCACAAGGTATTTTATTGAATTGTTTACTTGAAGATGAAGCCAAGTAGATGATGAAATAATTCCACCTGGTATTATGTGGCAGTCACCATTATTGACAAAAACTTGAAAGCGGGGTTTTATTGGCCTACAATTTTTGTTGATGTTTGTAAGGAAGTTGCAGCATGTCACAAATGTCAACTATTTGAAGGAAAAGCTAAGTTGATGTCTTTACCCTTAAAGCCTATTTCTGTAGAAGCACCATTTCAGCAATGGGGCCTTGACTTTATAGGTGAGATTCATCCAACATCATCAGCACAACATAAGTGGATCTTGATAGGAACAAACTACTTCACTAAATGGATTGAGGCTCTACCAATCAACCAAGCAACTGATCTTGTTGTCATACAATTTTTAGAAAATATTCTTTCCAGATTTGGTAGTCCAAAAAGAATCATAACTGACAATGCTCAATGTTTTAAATATAAAAGATTGATTAAATTTTGTGATGAATATCATATAATTCTTAGTCACTCTACATCTTATTACCCCCAAGGTAATGGACTAGCTGAGTCATCAAACAAGAGTCTAGTCAGAATCATCAAAAAGTTGTTGGAGGATAATAAAAAAGCTTGGCATACAAAGCTCAAATTTTCTTTGTGGGCTAATAGAATCAGTACAAAGATATCAATTGGTACCACTCCTTTTCAACTAGTTTATGGTGTAGATGCAACTTTCCCAGTTTCTCTTGGGATACCAATTATGAAGTACTTGCAGGAATTAGGAGAGGAACCAAATCATTTTCAAAGAAGAATCAATTAGTTGATAGAGGTGCAGGAAAACAGAGAAAAAGTGTATGAACAGTCTCAAAGTTTCCAAGAAAATATCAAGAAGGTATTTGACAAAAATACTAAGGAAGATGATTTCAAAATTCAGGACAAAGTTTTAAAATCTTATGCTTGTATTCAAGATAAAGGTAAACACGGAAGTTTGGCAATATTTGGAAGGGTCCATATCAAATTGCAATGTTTTATGGCAAGAATAGCTTTATTTTGCAAGATTTAAAATGAAAGTTATTGCCTGCAGGTCTAGTCAACGCGCAATTTATGAAGCATTACATTTATTGAGAGACAACATTTCAATTTTTCATTGTATATATCCATGTTATTTGAAAATTTGCAGGTTTGGATCAACATTTTGAAGGAATTGAAGCCTGGGGATAAGGCCCTAAGGTTCTAATAAATGGTTATCAAAGAATAAAGTTGCTTTACCTTATTTTTCAGTTCCAAAAAGAGTTTGTAAAGAATAAACTTGAGAAAATGTTTTTCTTATTGAATAGAGTTAGTCAAAGTGTTGCTTTAAGCAAACTCATTGTAATAAATAGGATTTCGATCTATGGGGTTCTTGCTGCCATCTATGATTGACAACATCCCCGTGGAGCCAACTATTATCACAATTTTAGTCAATAATTTTTGAAGTGTTGATAGTTTTAGTGTCAGCATCGATTTGCAATAAACAAGGGTTAAAACGCTCATAGATAGAATATCAATGTTATTGTAAGTTCCAAAAATAAAAATGCGTTGACATTCAAAGTAGCAGCACTTATGTGTAAAAATGGTCAGTTAAAACTCTAACAACTAGAGGATCAACGCTAAAGGGAAAAATTCATTTTTTTTGTCTTATGTCCAAATAATGCATTGATGGAGCACACATCAGCAGATGAACAATCATTTATCAAGCGAGAGCTGATGAGCCAAATGGTGATCTTATGTGATGCGTTGGGTTCTGCCACCAAGAGGCAATGTTTGGTTAAAAGGTCATGATTGCACGTTAAGATTTTATGAAATTATTTTTCAGTTTGTTATATGTTGTACTGGTTTCCACACCCTGAAGTAATTTACATCATATGGTAAGACTCGTATAACACATAATTGAGTTGTTTTATTTTTACACCAAAGGAGGACAAGTTGTTAAGTTTTCTCAGAAACCCCGAATTGAATCGCAATCCCGCTTCTGGTGTTATTATTTGATGATGAGAACTATGGGAAGGAGTGGAAAACTACACAAAGGCAAGCCCAAAGCACCCGACCTACTTGAAGTCTATCCAGAGATTCAATAGCAATTTCGAGAAGTAGGTTGGGAATAAATTTTATCTCGCTGTGCAGGCTATCACGATGGAGTTGCCAGAGCTTTTGCGGAGGGTTTCGATGGTCAACAGGTTAATGTTGGGGGAATTTAATTTCCTTTCATGAAGGATTTAATTGCAAAAGTCACAGACCTACCCATAGATGGAGAAAGAGCCTTCAAGATTCATGTTTTGGATGGAATTGATGTGCCATTTTTCCTGAAGGATGAGTTTAAGGAGATGAGTTATAATTCAAGAGTACAAAGGTCTTGGTTGAAGGATGAGGTGCATTGTCTCCTACGGATTACCCAATCTTACTACACATGCGAAGGATGCTACGATCAGGTGAATCTTTATCGTTTCCAGTTCCTAGCTCACATACCATCTCAGTTAAGGATGAACACTCCCTATTTTCTGTTAGAAAGTCTGAAGAATATCTTTTCTAGGCTTAGGGAAAGACTAAATTCATCTATCCATTTCATATATCATAAAGGTATGATTAAATTGTTGATTGAAATCCATTTGAGAAAGGTTGGGAGGACTTGGGAACATTTTCTATTTTGGGGAGGGTTTGAGCCTCAAACTATAAAACCAAAAAGGGGTAGAAAGAAAGGGAGCAAAAATAAAGTCAAGCAACCCCAAAACCTAGAACAGGGGACCTCATCTATGCAAACAAGGAGTCAACAAAAATTGGAACCAGTTCCTCCTTTAGTTCCCAAAGTTTATACCAAAAAAAGTGATAGGCTGAGAAAAACAAAGGATGCCCCTTCTCCCACAGTATCCCTACCTGCAGAAACAGAAGTGAGTAAACAAACATAGAAGGGAAAGGGAAAAATGATTGAGCCTGAAACAAAGCAGACACAAGCTGACAAAGAACCCGCCATAGTAGAAATGCTTAAAGGTGGAAAGAGGCCATGCACAAGACCATGGAATAAGCTGAGGTTGAACATAAAACTAAAACAGAACCTTGAGTTGGAAAAAGAAGTCATTGATGTAGACAAAACCCCTCAGAAGGACTTAATTATAAATAGGGAGGAGTCTACAAGCTCAAAGAAACCCAAAAGGCCAAAGGCTGAAAGAAAGGGGTTGCTACAGAGGTCAAGAGAACTAAAAAACCAAGAAAAACAAATGTAGATATTCGACTGGAGGTAGCTAGCACACTCAGCTAGATATTTTCACAGCTCAGTTTTGATTACCAACTTTTCATATGGAATTTTAACTGAAGGCCAATATCTAGCATGTCAACGATTTTCACTGTGAAATTTTTGATAAGCACTGATAGTTTTAGTGTCAATGCAATTTTGTATCAATTTTTATAAACGCGCTGACAACCAATCTGTCAACGATCCTAGCCCTTATCTTGTTTTCAAAGAGTATTATTTAATTGGTCAAAGTTGGCAGATCAGGAGATCCCGAAAGGAGTAGAAGTATAACAGATGCCATTTTTAGCATGGGGATGAGGCATGAATTCCAGGAAATCAAGCAGAATATCAGTCAACGATTTTGACCATGATTTCTAGAAAGTATTTTAGAAAACTGATATAGCTTAGATACAGATATTTCCGAGTTTATGTAGCATATTCATGCATTCAATATACACTCTTTTATATTTAGAAATTTGTAATTAAGTATGTACGAGAAACCTATTTTAATTTGTTATTTTCCTATTAAGACAAGCTCTTTAGAATGAAGAAGGGTTGGTTTTTTGTTAAAATACTTATCGTATGTTGTATTTTTCTAAAAGTTTTAATGAAGGAAGCCTGATTCGACAACAAAGATTCTTGTGTTTGGAAATTTGGATATGTGTTCTCTTGTTTCTGTTTTCCTTTCTATGTTTTCATATGTATGTTCTTCTATGATTGATGAGAGTAAATGAATAGAACTCATATTTATTATGCTTTGTTTATATGTTCAGTCATCCATAGTTTTATGATCTATGCTTTGTAGAATTTATCCGTGTGATGCTCTTATAAGTATATTGTTGTCTTCCTATTATGCATTCCATCTCACAATTTAAAATCTCAAAGTATCTCAATTTCCCTGCCTCTATGAATGTTTTAGTTTGTTTTCTTGATTAAGTCAAATAATGGACTCTGTACAAAATGGAATTCTATCAAACCCTACCACATTTTGAAGCCTTGTTACAACAGATCTACTCATTGTTTTAAGTACATAACCAACCATATTTGACTGAGTTATAGAAGGGATCCCCCTTCAAATTGAAAGGGCTAGATTTCAATTCAAAAGATTTGTTAGAGGTTACCTTGGAGTTTTTTTCCCACAACTAGGATTTTCTCTAAGTGATAACACATATCAGCAACTTCCATATCAACAATACCCACAAATGCAACAACAATATCCACACCTTCCTCAACAACCACAATTAACTGAACCTCAACAATTACAACTTCCATCTAATCAACCACCCCCACAACCTGCTCAACTCCCTTCTCATAGAATTGCAAATCTGAATAACAAGATGGAAAAAATCGCTTATAATGCAAAATTTGATTCATTCCCTACATATTTTTATTGTTCATATAAAATTACAAGAATTTTCTATATAATTAGAAGATAGTCTTGTGGGATTACCAATTTTTTTTGTGCAATTCCAGTAAATCCTGTAAAATTACAGGAATTTATTATAAAAGTAACAGATAGTCCTGTAAAGTTACAAGAAATTAATTTGTAATCTGGGAAAGTTATAAATCCAAAATCCATAGTCAAAATTGAAGGGGAAAAAGAAGAAACTATAGATAAAACTGAAAAATCAAAAACACAAATAAAACAAATTGTTCCTTCACAAGAACAACCCGAAACTTCTAAGAAAGCTCCTTTTCCTCAGAGGTTGGTTCCTGAAAAACTCGAAATACCAAAAATCATACCTGAATTTGGTATTATCGATGAAATGAAAAATATTTTTAGAAAAATTCCCTTGTTTAGAGCAATAAGAGACTTAACAAATTATAGTAAAAAAAATAAGGGAATTATGCACTAAAAAAATTGGAAAAAAGAAACAATATCCATCAACATTACAAGTCATAGGCATATTGGCAAGCCTAGTGACTACTGAAGTCATTGCAGAAAAATATGTTGACCCAGGCATACCCATTGTAACAATGGAAATCAACAATTTCTCTTTTCCCAATGTATTTATACATTTAGGTGTTTTCATAAACATGATGACAAAAAATACCCTACAAAGCCTACAAATTGATAGTATTAGATCAACTCCCACAATATTAGAATTATTTGATAGATAAAAAATTAAACCTGAGGGAATTATAGAAGACATTATTGTATCTATTGACTCTTGGGCATATCCAGTAGAATTTATGATCCTTCGGCCCAAATCTACTCTAGGGCGACATTCTTTAAACTTGGGAAGGCCCTGGTTGGCTACTACTGATGCATTCATTAGTTGTAATTCTAGAAATACGACAATAGAAAATGGTGATGAAATCAAAATCATTACACTATAACCCCCTGCTGAAATAGTAGATGAATTAAAGAAAGTTTAATGGTTAGATGAAAATGAAATAGATGATGAAATAATTCAACCTTTACTAACCATTGAACAAGCATTCAATCTTAAGGAAAATACTGATGAAAATTAGATCGATCATTTCATTTCTCATCCTCATGTTTCGCATTATTTTAAGGGGCAATCATCAGGAACTCCAATTACAACACAAAATTATGAACAATCTAAAAATTTTAAACAATCTGAAACTTCTCCCGCAATTTTTTAACAAGCTTTATTAAGTACGTAGCATTTTTCTTTGCATTCTCTTTTAGGAAAACATTTTCAATAAACATGTATTGTGGATAGTTTAACATATTCCTATCTATCAATATTTCTTGTACATTCTATATCACATTCCTGCAATAAAATCATTGAATTGTCTCCTGGAAAAACTTTGAATATTAATTTTGAATTAGAAAATTTCCAGCAAGAACAACTAATTGCATTATTGCAAGAATATTCCAAAGATTTTGTTTCAAATTATATTGATATGAAGGGAATACACCTCAATACATGTACACATCATATATACATCCAAGAAGATTATAGACATGTTAGACAACCACAAAGGAGAATTAACCCTACCTTGAAAGAAATAGTAAAAAAGGAACTCCATAAATTATTAGATGCAAATTCCATCTACCCTATATTTGACATCCAATGGGTTTCTCCCTTGGTCATTGTTCCAAAAAAGAGTGGTAAATGGAGGGTATGTGTAGCCTACAAGCAACTTAATAAAGCTACTTTAAAAGACCATTTGCCTTTGTGTTTCATAGATAAAGTCCTAGATAAATTCTCTGGAAATAAATAGTTTTATGTCCTCAGTGGTTTTAGTGGCTATAATCAGAGAAGAATAGCTCCAGAAGACCAAGATAAAATGACCTTTACTTGTCCATGGGGGACTTATTCTTATAAAATATTACCCTTTGGTATTTGTAATGTACCTACCACATTTCAAAGGTAGTTTTGGCCATTTTTGCTGATTTAATCCATGATTGTGTAGAAGTGTACTGTAGGTTTTAACCCCGTACAGAAATTACCTGCATATGAATTCTAAAACATAGAAAATAGATAGTGCGAGAGCAGAACACAGAAAACACATATACACAGAGATTTTCCCTTGGATCCCAAAACCGGGATTACCAGCTTGATTTTTCATTATGTTCCTTTCAATGTTATAATACATATTTATACATGCCGAGCATCCAATACCGTGGACTGAAAACCATCGCGTCCAAAAAACATGTGCAAAAATCATGCACAAAACCATAGGTGGGTCTGCCCAACCTAACATAGGGTCCAAAACCAAAATTTTTCGGGGCGTTGCCTCGGACCCCATAAAGTGGGGTTACGGGTGCCCCTCAAACCCCCTGTTAACTACTTGGAAAGAATATAACACAACCCAACATTCTCCCACTTGTTGTTTTCTTTCCACAGGGGGCCACAAGAGAGCTTAGTCATTTTTCCAGCCCTGAAATTCCCATTGTCTCTCTACACCAAGAGAACTTCTCAGAGCTCATAGATTTTGTCAATGCATCTATAGTATTCTTCAAAGTGTCCACCTTTACCAGCAACACCTTTTTTTCTTCTATCATATCCCTCACAAAGTGATACTGAACATCAATGTGCTTTGCCTTTGAATGATATGCAGGGTTCTTTGCCAAGAAAATTGTACTTTGGCTATCACAGTCTATCCTTATAGCTTCATGTACTAACCCCATACTTGAACACAATCTCTGCAACCAAACATCTTCCTTGCTTGCTTGAGTGGTTGCCATGTATTCTGCCTCTGTAGTTGACAGTGCCACTACAGATTATTTCTTCCTCATCCAATTAACTGAACCTCCAAATAGGTTAAACACATACCCACTTATAGATCTTCTCTGATCCAGATCTCCAACCCAGTCTGCATCAACAAAGCCATGAATATCCAACACTCTGTCCAATCCTGGTCTACCTTGGTAGCACAAACTATAATCACTAGTGCCACGCAAATACCTGAAAACCCACTTCACTGTTGTCCAGTGCCCCTTCCCTGGTTTTGACATAAACCTGCTCAATACACCCACTGCATGTGCAATCTCTGGTCTAGTGCAGACCATTGCATACATCAGGCTAACGACTACACTTGCATATGGAACACGTGACATGTCCTCTTCCTCTTCTTGTGTCTTGGGACACTGTTCAGCAGATAACCTCACACCTACAGGAATAGGAACCTTCACCGGTTTGCTATCCTGCATATTAAACCTCTACAATATTGTCTCGACATACTTCCTCTGGTTTAACTAGAGCTTCCTCTTTGCCCGATCTCTTTTAATTTCCATGCCCAAAATATAGTTTGCAGCACCAAGATCTTTCATGTCGAATTTGGAGGACAATTGGGTCTTCAAATCCTGGATAACTTCTTTGTCATTTCCAACCAACAACATATCATTCACATACAAGACCAGATAAATAACATGGTCACCAATTAATTTAAAATACACACAGTGATCTGCTTTGCTTCTGGTGAAGCCAAGTCCCCATATAAATGTATCAAATATTTGATACCACATCCTTGGTGACTGTTTTAACCCATATAGAGACTTCTTTAACTTACATACCAGTTATTTCTTACCCTTCACCGCAAAGCCTTTAGGTTGCTTCATGTAGATCTCCTCTTCCAGATCCCTGTGAAGAAATGTTGTCTTCATATCCATCTGTTCTACCTCAAAATCAAAAGTAGCAACAACAGATAAAAGTAATCTAAAAGAAGTTACCTTGGCAACAGGAGAAAAGATATCACCAAAATCAATTCCCGGAACCTGGGCATAACCTTTTGCTACCAACCGAGCTTTGTATTTCTCCACTTTTCCTTCTGCATTTGTCTTCTTTTTGAACACCCATTTGTTTCCAATGGGTTTCCTTCCAGCCAGCAACTCCACCAGATCCCAAGCCTCATTTTTGTGCAAAGATGCCATTTCATCAACCATGGCTTCTTTCCAGAGTTTTCCATCCTCTGAATCCACTGCTTCCTTCATAGTTCTGGGATAATCATTAGTAACAGACAAAGACAAAATTTGAATAGAAAGTAGATGGACTATACCTTTCTGGCTTCCTTCTTTCTCGAACTGATCTTCTCACAGCCGTAGTTTGTGGCTCTTCATCTTTTGATTCCTCCTCTTCTGTAGAGTCTGATTCTTCCTCCTTTAGCTCAAACTCTATCTTCTCAGGTTCCTTTGGTTGGACTTCATGTTTACTAACATCTTTCACCTCTCTAAACACCACATCTTGGTTGTACATAACCTTCCTTGTTACTGGGTTCCAAAGCTTATAACCCTTTAAACCATCCTTATACCCAAAAAAGATGCACTTTTAAGATTTACTATCCAACTTTGTTCTTTTCTCCTTTGGAACATGTACATATGCATCACATACAGATACCCTCAGATGTGAAAGAGAGGGTTTCTTACCAGTCCATACCTCTTGTGGAGTCTTATCCTCCAACGCTAATGAAGGTGACCTGTTGACCAGGTAACATGCAGACACTACCTCTGCCCAGAATTCCTGTCCTAACTCGACACCACTGAGCATGCTTCTTCCCTTTCCATCAATGTCTTGTTCATTCTTTCTGCAACTCCATTTCGCTGAGGTGTGTATGGAATCGTCTTCTGTCGTGCTATACCACACTTCTTGCAGAATTCTTCAAATTCCTTACTGCAAAACTCTCCACCATTATCTGTCCTCGGCACCTTTATCTTCTTCTCTGTCTGGTTTTCCACTAGAGCCTTAAATTCTTTAAACCTATCAAAGACTTCAGATTTCTTCTTAAGGAAATATATCCATGTATTCCTTGAGAAGTCATCTATAAATGATACATAGTACACAGACTTAACTAGTGATGGAACCTTCACAGGTCCAAACACATCACTGTGCACAAGCTCTAATATATGTTTTTCCCTCTTACCACCAGAGAGGAAACTCACCCGATTCTGCTTCCCGTATACACAATTTTCACAAAAATCAAAATCCAGAGAGCTATTACTCATACCTTCTACCATACCTTTACCATGAAGTATTCGAAGGCCCTTCTCTCCAATATGTCCAAGCCTTTGATGCCACATCATGGTCTTTTCTCCAGACACCACTAGATTTTCTGCTCCACTTTCATTAACCACAGAACTGTTGCACCCATCAACAACAGTGGTACCTTGTAGCTTGTACAGAGTTCCAATCCGAAATCCCTGCATCAATACTAGTGCTCCCTGAACCATCTTGCAGGTATCCTTCTCGAACACTATTTTTACACCTACATCATCCAACTTACTAACAGAAATCAAATTTCTAGCTAATGCAGGAATATGCAGAACACCCGGAAGTGTTCTAACCCTTCCACCTTGTAGCTTCAACTTTAATTTTCCACGACCAATCATTCTAGCCTTCCTGTGATCCCCCAAGAATACATCACCACCATCATATTTTTCATACTCACAAAACCACTCTCTATGGGGAGTGAAGTGAAAGGATGCACCTGAGTCAATCAACCATGCCTCATGATCTACATGTGTACTTGAAGAAGCCAAGTACACATCCCCACCTTCATCTGAGGTGGTTTTCACCTCTGCAGAAGGAGCCTCATCAGATCACTTTCCTTTGTCAGGAGCTTTAGATTTACAGTCACTTTTGAAGTGGCCTTCCTTTCCACATTTCCAACACACCACCTTTACAGGTTTTCCTGGAGATTTAGATCTCCCTCTAGATTTAGATCTCCCACTCGATAACTTATTTTTGTTTCTGTTCTGGGACCATCCTCGTACAGATGAGACGTCACCCTTTTGGCTCTCCATATTTTTCCGTCTCATCTCCTTCGTCAGCAAGGTTGAGACTATTTCATCAAACTGCAAGGAAGTTGCATTGCTACTTATTGCAATAACCAGACTATCCCACGAATATGGTAGAGAACACAACAAACTGATGCACTTATCTTCATCTGAAATTTTAATATCAACAGATTCTAACTGACTTACCACAGTATTAAATGCGTTCAGATGCTCTGTCACTGAGTCTCCATCTTTCATCCTCAGGTTATACAGCTTTTTTCGTAGGAACAGTTTGTTCACCAGAGACTTAGATTGGTACAAAGTCCCTAACTTGTCCCACAAAGCCTTTGTTGTAGCTTCCCCTGATACATTCAGCAATACTGAATCTGAGACACAAAATCATATTGTGCTCTTTGCCTTCCGATCCAACTCATTCCATTCTTCATCGGACACTCCCGTTGGTTTAGTACCCGGATCTACCGTGATCCACTGATCTTTATCCACCAACAAATCCTCCATCTTGAGTTTCCACAACTCAAAACTCTGACCATTAAATTTCTCGATCTCTATCTTTCCACTGCTTGCCATCTTCTTTCACCACCAGAATCGATCTCGCAGATCTCCCACTGAACAGGGTCTACCACAAGCCCGAGCGAAACCCCTCAGCAACAAAGGCATCCCCTTGAAGCCAAACCTGCTCTAATACCAAATGTAGGTTTTAACCCCGTACAGAAATTACCTACATATGAATTCTAAAACACAGAAAATAAATAATGCGAGAGCAGAACACATAAAACACATGTACACAAAGATTTTCCCCTAGATCCCAAAACCGAGACTACCAGCTTGATTTTTCATTATGTTCCTTTCAATGTTATAATACATATTTATACATGTTGAAGCATCCAATACCATGGACCGAAAACCATCACGTCCAAAAAACATGTGCGAAAATCATGCACAAAACCATAGGTGGGTTCGCCCAACCTAACATAGGGTCCAAAACCAAAATTTTCCGGGGCGCTGCCCCGGACCCCATAAAGTGGGGTTACGGGTTCCCCTCAAACCCCCTGTTAACTACGTGGAAAGAATATAACACAACCCAACATGTACATGGATGATTTTACCATCTAGAGAAATACTTTCGAGGAAGCCTTAGATAACCTGAAGAAAGTTTTATAAAGTATCATGTATCTTTCTTGGGCATCAAGGTGAATTCACATAAAATTCAGGTGATTGTTAAATTTCAAACTTCATCCTCCCAAAAGGATGTAAGAAGCTTTTTAGGACATGTGGAGTATTATAGGAATTTCATTAAGAATTTTCCAAAAAATGCCTCACGTTTATTTAAACTTCTTGCAAAAGATGTCAAATTTCATTCAGATAATTACTACCAAATTTCTTTTAATATACTCGAATAAAAAATTTCTACAACCCCTATATTAAGAGGACCTAATTGAACATTACCTTTTCTCATATCTACAAATGCTTCAGATTCAGCCATATGAGAATTTTAGGACAAAGAGAACAAAAAAGAACATATTTTATTTACTATCTCAACAAAAACTTGACTTTGGTTAAATTTAATTACACTCTTACGGAAAAGGAATTTTTGGTCGTTGCTTATGTAGTTAATAAATTTTGTCATTACATTACAGAATACGAAGTCTTTGTGCATACTAACCATTCTACCATCTAATCCTTAATGAATAAATCAATAACAAATGGAAGAATTACAATATGGATGTTAGTGTTGCAGGAATTAACCATCACAGTGTTAGACAGGCTGGGAGAGAAAATTAGGTAGTAAATTTCCTTTCTCATATCAACAATCCTAGTGAGACCATTCCTGTAATAAAAAATTTTCCCGATGAAAAAATATTTGTAATTTATGTTATAACTTCTTGGTTTGTTGATATTGCAAATACTTGTCTACAAGAAATTTTTCATCACAATTTTCATCAAAAGAAAATCAGCAAGTGATTAGGCAAAGTGCTAAATACACTTGGATTCAAGGAGACCTTTTCTATACTTGAGTAGACATGGCTATCCGAAGATGTGTTAGAGAGAATGAGATTCTAGATATCGTAAAGGCATGTCATGATGAGCCGTGTGGTGGAAATTTTTCAGATGAGAGGACGACCTATAAAATTCTCTAGCCAGGATACTATTGGCCATGCATCTTTAAATATGACAAGAAGTATGTGAGAAGCTATGATAGTTGTCAAAGATTGGGTCATCCAGTTTCCGTTGATGAAATGGATGTTCATCTGCAAATCCTTTCTGGAACCATTTGAGAAGTGGGCCTTAGAATTTGTGGGACCCATTAATATAGCATCAAGAAGAAGAGGTACATATTGTCTTGCACAGACTATGTGACAAAGTTGGTAGAGGCAAAGGCTTTAACAAGAGTTATTGAGCAGTCAATAGTAGATTTCCTATATGAAGGAATTTTTGTTAGCTTTGGGGTACCTAGAGAGATAGTTAATGATCAGGGGGCTCAATTTACATCAAATTTAGTTGATTCAATTGGGATGGAATACAAAATTGAAGAACGTAAGTCAAGTCCTTATCATCCATAGGCTAATGCCCAAGTGGAATCTACAAATAATGTTTTGGAAGGTGTTTTGACAAAGATTGTTCAACTTCACAAAACAAATTGGGCATAATGGCTTCCTGAGGCCTTATGGGCATATAAAACTACATGTAAAAGCACAACCATAATCCACCATATGAATTGGTATATGGAAAATAGGTAGTTTTTCCAATTGAATTTCAAATTAAAACTTTTAAAATTACAGCGAAAATGGGATTAAACATGTTAGAAGCTCGACAATAAAGAATTTTAGAGTTAAATGAATTAGATGAGATGTGGTTATATGCTCTACAAAATACCACTCTTATACAATAGAAAATAACTAAATCACATGACAGATTTATAAAGGAGTTCAAAGCTGGAGATTGGGCCCTACTGTTTGATTTGAGGTTTAAAGACTTCAAGAGTAAGTTTACTACTCATTGGTTGGGTCCCTATGAAATTCAAATTATGTTTGATAATGGCATTGTAGAAGTGAAGACAATTGATGGATCGAACATCTCATTTATAATCAATGGTCATAGGTTAAATTTTTATCATCAACCAGTGTCCAGATATCATTTTACTTCTAATTTATTTCAACAAGTAGAGATGGACATTGTGGATAAAGGGGATAATTCTCCTCATCTGCTTTCATCCTGTATTTACATTTTCGAAAAATAACGATGAGCTTACTCTGTTCCTTCTTATGTTCATTAAACTATGAGAAGGACATCTACCAAGTATAGGTTTATCCCTTTATCCAAACTTGGTAGATTATTTACGAAAAATTAAACCCGCTAGAGTCTTCTTTAAGTTTTTCAAACTCTTTAAAATTCAAAATATGGTGAGCATCAACAATCATGGGCTCGATAAAAATCCATAGGATAGTATCTGAGTTTAATTTGATGTTTTCAGACATTAAAATTAAAAATACCGTTGAGTATTAACTATCCTAGGCTCGATAAAAATCCACAAGATGGTGTCATAAAAAGAAAGTGTAAATAAGGTGGTTTGATGATATGTAATAGTGGGAAAGTGCTCCTACCTAGTAATGGTTTCTTTCTTTCACAATAAAAGTGTGTGAATTTTTTCCTATAATTTCAAAGTTCAGAAAAGAGTTTCATGTACCTTCCTGCAATTACAAGAATTTATGAACATGTATATTCTCGGTTATTTTCTAAGCAAGGTTATTTTCAATAAATAATCACGCTTGCCAGTGATTATATTAAAGGAAAAAATTAAATCAACATCAACATTAGCATTAGTAAGAGAAGAAAGCTTCCAGATTCTAGTAACAAAGCTTTCAGATTCTTGTAAGAGAAAGTTTAGAATCTTGCAATAAAAGCTTTAGAAGAAATGGTCAATTCAATATAAGTAAGTTTCATCATTAGTCCATTTATACATACCAGGGATCGATGGTATTAACAAGTCAATATTCAGAACTTTCCAAAAAGGTAATGAAGTAAATGTTTCAATTGCATTTATTTATACTCTTAGAAGATTTTTAAATAATTTATTTAACCTGAAAAAGCTTGCATTATGTCTTTTCCTAAATTCCTAGTTCATCATTACTTTAAGTGTGGAACTCAGACCTATAACTTCATTTGTCTCTCTGCAAAATAATTACCCTTAATGCTTAAAACTAACAGTTCAAGGATTTAAAGTAATAATTATATACCTGATTACATTTCATTATTTTTAATTTCACCACACATTTCGAATATTGGGATGCAATGTGATATTTGTGCTTTTGTTACAAATATCACAATCATGAAATACCAATGACATTTCGAACTAGTCTCAGTTAATAGTTCATCGTTGCTCTTAAACTTGTAATCTAAAATTATCTTACTATGTTCCCTTACATTGCTAACAAAATTTGAACTGATCTCTCCACCATCTAAGTTAACATGGTAAACACAGGGGTGCCACACAGTGAACCACAAGGCATAATTTTTCTGGAAAAATATCCTACATGTCACATTTTGTTCCATAGAGCAGGATTGTTGTCACTCTTCGAGAAATTTGAAGGGAACAATGTAGTGGCGACTAAGGTGTTTGCAGAAACCTTTAATGGACAGATTGAAAGTATAGGGGACATAACCCTCTCAATTTTAGGAGAAAACCTAGCTAGAATTATAGGACTAGAGAAAGTGAGCAAGAAATGTTTAAAGGCCAAAGGATAAAAAATAAAGCATGGACAGTGTTCTTGAAGAGGTCGAACTAGAATCCCAACTGATCAAAAGGATTTATGAGGCAGTGGCTTCAAGATCCTTGGCAGACATCGTGTGCTTCTTACAAAAGTATGTCACCTACAAAGGTAGGTATAGTATCATTTTTCTATACCATATACACATTCTTGAGCATGTCAAGGATAACATTAGAAAGATCGATTTTCCTTTTTCCTTTTGCAATAGTTTATTGAAAATTCCCACCATGGTTCAAAAATGTGATTCCAGCAGGGAACAACTACTTTACCACCATGGGTTGATAAAGTTAATCATCTTGGATTAACTAAGTAGGTTAAATCAGACCTGGGATGAATTTTTATAAAGAAATAGGTTTGGAGTTAAGGAGGTCATAGTTGGAAATCCCAATGAAGAAAACCTTGATAGTGAGGGAAATCATGGTGAAGAGGATATCCCTGAGATGCAAGCAAACCCTAAATCTACCCCTGAATTACAAGAAAATGTTGAACCCGAGCCGGGTTCCCTAGTTCATCAATAATTTGAAAAATTACGAGGGAGAGCAAGGAAAAAAAGGGTTATAGCGAAAACAAGGATAAACATCCTCTCTGAAAATCATTAGCTCAACATCTACAAGAAGAAAAACAAAAACTAGCTCTAAGGTTCCATCAATAGTTAGTAGAAGAATGACAAGGGGAATGGAAAAGGTGTTAAGAGAAGTTTACGGGGAAACTTATAACCCTACAAAATTGAAATACCCGCATTAGAAAGACAAGACTAAAAGCTCGATACTTTACCAAGAATCTTTGGGGGAAGTTTACATTGAACAATGCCACTAATTTCAGCAGGAGCAAGAAATGTTTAAAGATTCATTGGTACATAAGGAGGGCCAACATATAGAATAAAAAATAGAGCCCAAAGATAAACAGATAAATACCTTGTTAACTAAGTGAAATAAGAAATACAAAATGATAGAGAAGTTGAAACAAGAATTGTATGAGGTATAATTGGTAAACAGGGTAGTGAAGGACGAGAATGCAAAGTTGAAGGAATAGAGTGCCCATCAAATGGAAAGGCAGATAACACTTAAACAAAAATATAGATCCTTGTATGAAGAAAATGTAATAAAGATAAAACAAAATAGGAATTTAACAATAAGAATCAGAAATTTGTAGGAAAAGCTAGGAAATGGGACTTCATCAAATACCAATTTAAACCTTCTTATTCATGCAAAGGAGGTAGTATAAAGCAACATGCCCTACATTTTTGGATAAAATTTTGAGAGTATACTAGCCCCAATTTTGTTTGCATGAGGACATGCAAAAACAATAGTCTTGGGGAGATGTTGGGTACAAATTATGGTACTTTTTGCCACCCTATATTAACCCTTTTACCCTCAATTTGGAACCATAAACCCTTCCTTTTTACTAGTTTGATGATGATAATGGCATGAAAATGGTGCGTTAAAGGTAATAATTTTTTATAGAACACTCTTCTCTTTGTATTTTTTAAATATTTATTAGAAGCATTTATTTTACAAAATGACAACCTAAAAGAATTCTTGCAATTAGAGGATATCAACAAAAGTAGAATTCATGTAAATCTTCCAAGCTCTATTGGATTCTATGTTAGCCAATCTTATTTTAACACCAAGAATACATTAAAAAAAACCATCTAATGGATAATTACGTATATATCATCCTCGTAGATCAACCAGGAATAGAATGGGAAGATGGAAGAGACAGAACGGAGAAGTGGCTGCGGTTAGGATTTCGTCGGGACCTTGAAGATTTTTTAGCATCTACGGTCACCTGCGCCTGCACCTCACTACCCTCCCATACACCAGCCTCGTAGCACACCCTCCGCACCTGTTGAACCGTCACAGTCATTCCTACATTTTTACCGCCTAGGGTTTATCCACACTCTCCTCAACTCTACTCCACCTGCTCCCGACCACTACAACGATAGACATTCCTTGGTTCTAGAGGCAGCTGGCGCAGGACTATAGCGATGGTTATGGAGGACCTAGTAGAATACTCAGAAGCCCCACTGGCGGGTACCTCCATCTGGACATCTCCCCAGGTAAACTTGACAAGTAGTACCCTTACGGCTACGATTTCTTTGACATCATTACTTCATTGCCCTCGATCTCAAGGCCTTCATGTTTAGTGGTTACCCTCTCAGAGGCCTTCCCCTCCTTACCAGATCTCACTTCTCAGCCTCTGTCGCCATCCACCCTAAATTTTGTGGACCAAACCCTGGAACCTAGCCTTGGAATATCCTCGGAGGGCATCACTTCTTTCCCATCCTCCGCCGGCTCTCGAGTCCCTTCGGTAGCTCTCTCTAGTGATCCTGTCGCCTTTGCTCCTAGGCATCCAGTGCCACCCTCCTCGCACCCCCCCCCCCCATCTGGAAATATAACTGAGATTCCCCCCATCTCCAAAGTCTTCCCATCTGAACCCCTTTTGGACGTCCCTGCATCTGAGTCAAACCCTACCCAAGGCGTCCCCCAGACTACCTTACCTGATGAAGGAACCCAAAAAGAAAAAAAAACTAAGGGTCCTGAAACCAAAGGCTTTTGAGGTTTTCCTGCGTTTAGGTGAGGACTTTCAGTGGAGTGAGGCCATGGACACAGCCAACCGTGTGTTGGTAGGAAGAGTCAAGGGCCGGTCTTACAGCACCTCTAGGCTGAAGCAGTGGGCGACGGAGGTTTGGGGACATCATTTGGCTGAACCACCGTTTGTCCAAACTTTTGTCAGAGGATGGTTTGCGCTTCGCTTTGCTAGGGCAGAGCACACCAATTGGGTACTCTCAATGATTTGGCATCTTGAACAGGCACCAATGCTCCTTCGCAGGTGGACTCCTCTATTCGATCTGGAACGAAAACATCTTGGAGCAAGCCCTCTTTCGGTCCAGGTACATGGCCTTTACAGTTTTGGTCAGAAGATATCTTCAAACGCATAGGGAACTCCCTGGGAACTTACCTGGAGTATGATAAATACTATCTCTCGACAGGAAGGATGGCATATGCAAGAATATTGGTACACATAGATACTAGTGATGGGTTACAAGAATTTATCATGATCCAATGGCGAAATTTCTCTCGGAGACAAAATTTGGACTATGAAGGGGTCCCCTTCAGATGCAGAAGATGTCACAAGGTTGGGCATCTCTATTGGGATTGCCTCTTATTAGCAAGAAAGAAAATGGGGATGTTGGGTGGACAATACCTCCAAAGACAGTACAGGATCAGGGAGAGAAGCCCCCCAGCAAAGAAGAAGGGAATCATGCTGATCCATCTCAATCAAACAAGGCCCACTCTCAGGAGACCCCGAAGAAACGCGACATGCCTCCTCTTCGACCTCCCTCTCCTCCTCTCACTAGGGCAAGGGCGGCTGTCGAGGTGATGGTTTCTTCGGGTATGAATTCCTCTTCTCCTAACCCCTCTCATCTATTTACATATGATGGTTTAAATGAATTTCCTGCTGCTAGTAAAAATAATGGAATTGGTGTTACTCCCCTCCCTTTCCCTCTGGCCTGCCCCTTTCGCACCCCGGCTCCCACCTTCTCTGACACCACCCCATCTCTCCCGGATCCCCCCCTGACATCTCCCCAATTCCTGGTACTAGACCTCCCTCCCCGCGTTATCAAACTCGATCCAAGGCTAAGCAAAAGTTAAAAGCCTCGGATCATTTTGGTCTTGACCTTATATTGTCCCCTTTCCCTCCTAAGCTTCCTAGGGGATGACCCTCCTCCCTCTCAAAGGCACAAATCTAAGTCGGAGGCGAGATTTCCTTGGGCAGGCAATCAACCATTCACAGGGCACTTAGAGCATCAAACCCCTCATCTGACCTCCCCCCATGAAGATTGTCTCTTTCAATTGTAGAGGGTTGGCTAGGCCTGATAAAAAACTAGCCCTTCACAGACTGATCCTTGCCACTCTCGTCAATGTCATCTTCCTTCAAGAAACCCTGGGGCCAGCTGATTACATTACTCACCTCCTTGATTCTATGTTCCTTGGATGGACCTTTATAGGCCTCGATGCTAATGGACGATCCGGTGGACTTGCCCTGGGATACAACAAGCGTTCCATCAAACTCTGTAACTGTTGGGGAGGACCTGGGCATATTGGGGTAGACCTGTTCTCATCTAATCTAGGTATAGAGGTGCGAGCCATAAATGTATATGGGTCATGCCATCACAGGCCTGCCTTTTGGGACCACCTCCTTAGCTCAGAAGTATCTCAGAAGGATTTCCTAATCTTGGGAGGGGATTTAAATTTTTCCATTGGTCACTCTGAATCCTAGGGACACCATGCTCAACTGGATCCCTTATCTGCCTATTTTGTGAACCTTTTGGATTCCCATAACTTGATGGACATCCCCTCAGCCAAACTGTTACCTACCTGGAGGAACAATAGAGTCGGGGAGGATTGTCTTGCTTAAAGACTTGACCGTTTCCTCATAAAGGAAGGACTTCTGACCCTGGGTCTACTCCATAGACAGTGGGTGGGATCGAGAAGAATCTCTGATCATCTGCCTATTTATATGGAAATCAGTGGGGGGCCTCAGAAACCCAAGGGTCCTTTCAAGTTCAGCTCCTCTTGGTTAAAGGATCCCACCTATATGCGTATGATCACAGACTTTTGGAAGTCGCATCCCCGAGATGCTGGTGGGAACATAGTAGAGGGTTTCGTCCACAACCTTATCGAGATGAAGAGGCTCTCCAAAATCTGGGCGCATAACAAGAGAATAAAGGATGATCAAACCCTAATGAATTCAGAAAAGGAAATTGTTGAGTTTGAAAATAACTCGGATGGGGTCTACAGATCAATCGAACACAAGGACAAACTCACTGATCTATATGCCGCCAGGAGGAAAATTCTCAAGGACCGTGAAGAAGCATGGAGGCTGCGAAGTAGGGCGATCTGGCTGCATGAGGGAGATGACAATACAAAATTCTATCATAAGTTTTCAAATAGCAGGAAAGCTATTAATACCATCTGGAAGCTATCGAATGAGTAAGGGCACATTGTAAATACGTTCCCCCAGCTGGCATCTTTGGCATCCTCACACTTCATGTTAGATGTGGAGCCTGATTATCTTCTGTATTCAAAGGTTTCAGCTAGATGTATACCCCAGGAAGACTATACATCCCTCCACGTGGGGGGGCTAATCCGCCCCGGCTAGGGGGTCTAGGGGCTAGCAGTCCCCTGGTGGGGGTTCGGGGGGAGCGCCCCCGAAGCTAAAAATAGATGTAAAATTGCCTTGTAAAAGACTAGTAATTTCTAGTCAATCTGGGCCGTTCATTAGGTGGATGATCTGACGGTAGAAGTTATGTTTAATTTAGGGTTTTTTGCCCTAGAAGGCAACCCCTTACTATATATGAGGGAATTTTATTGCGTCTATGTAGATCTGTATTCTGAGTGAGGAAGAGAGAGGAGATTGAGAGTGAAGAGGGTGCTACAACGGATTTGCTGTAGGTTGTATCTCTTCAATTTACTGGATAATATAATAAAAGGACCTCCTGTTTCTCTGTGGACGTAGCCCAAACTGGGTGAACCACATATATCTGTGTCTCTCCTGTTTTATGCATTTTCTGTGTTTATATTTCTACAATATTTTATGTGTTCAATTGCTCCGTAATATATAATTTTCTAACACTTCAAATAGATATACAGCACCCCCCCCCAAATGTAAATTTGGCCGAAATCATACAAGTAGCCCAATTATTCCCTCAATGTGTGGATCAATAGGAGGGCAGGGAACTGACTAAGAAAATCAAAATAGGTGAATTGGAAGCCACCCTCAAATGGTTTAAGAAGGACAAGAGTCCAGGGTCGGACGGATGGTCGATCGAGTTCTATCTAGCTTTCTTCGAAACCCTAGGGGCTGACCTCCTTAAGGTTATTGAACACTCCAGAACTAGTGGCAAGATTCATGAATCCTTCACCTCTACTTTCATCGCCCTCATTCCAAAATCTGACAATCCTTCCACCTTTGACGATTACAGACCTATATCCTTATGCAATTGCATCTATAAGATCATGGCTAAGATCATAGCCAATCGAATGTGGCCCATCCTATCCGATCATATATCACAGGAGCAATTCACTTTTCTACAAGATCGACAGATTCATGAGGCAGTGGGAACTGCCCAGGAGGTCTAACGCTCTCTGCACTCCAAGAAAAGGTATGATCCTAAAAGTTGACCTCTCTAAAGCCTTTGATAGAGCAAACCGGTTGTATATTAGAATTCTTCTAACCCACCTAGGGTTTCCTTTTGATTTCATTAAATGGATCATGAGTTGCATCACTAACATACCATTCAGTGTGCTAATCAACGGAGCAACTTCACCTTTCTTTTATTTTGAAAGAGGTCTTAGACAGGGCTGCCCCCTATCTCCATTACTATTTCTCCTGATAATGGAAGGACTCAGTAGGCTAGTCAAAGAAGAGTTCAGAAGGGGCAGACTGCAGGGGATAAAAATCATAGAAGGGTGCACATTGACCCATCTGATGTTTGTGGATGATCTCTTGTTATTTCTTAACGGAAGCATAGGGGATTTGATAATCATGAAGAACACATTCGCTCTATTCCAAACAGCCACTGGTATGGTTGTAAACAGCAACAAGTCGATCTTCACTGAGGCTGGATGTTCCCCATATGAAATCCATTATGCGCTGCAAAGATTCCAGTACACTCTCCTTAGATTGGAAGAAGGGCTCAGATATTTGGGCTACAAGCTGAAGCCATTGGGGTATAAAATAGCAGATTGGACTTGGCTTATTTCCAAGATGGAGAAAATACTTAATATTTGGTACTACAAATACCTTTCCAGGGCGGGCAGACTCATTCTCATCAAAGTTGTCCTAGAGGCCACCCCAGTCTATTGGATGTCTCTGGCATGGATCCCTAGGGGTATACTCTCTAGAATCCAGGCCTTATGTTGTAGATTCCTTTAGAAGGGACAACAGACAGGTAGAATTTTTGCATGGGTCAAGTGGGAGGCCCTAAATTTGCCCAAGAAATGGGGAGGATGGGGCATCAAGAAATTAGAGGACTTCTCCACTGCTCTGGCAATGAAACTTGGGTGGCAGCTTGTTACATCAAACAGTCTATGGACAAGGGTGGCCGTTTCAAAATACATTGCCCCTTTAAACCTGATGGACTGGCTAAGCCAACCACAAAGACTCCACTCAGGGGTATCAATTATATGGAAGGCTGTAATAAAATCTCTGGACATCATCAGAGCCGGCATCACATGGAAAATATAGTCTGGAATGAATGTGAGGATTGGTTTGGATCCATGGATTGGATGCTGGAATGCCCATAGGTTGCCAGACAATCTCAGATCCTTTCTCAGAGACATCAATATTACCCATATCGGCCACATAGTGGACCTTGAACACACCACTCTATTTCAGCAAGCCTGGAAATCGGCCCAGAGAATTAACATTCCCCAACAATGGACACAGCAGTGGAATGCATTCATCAGGGCCCTCACTGAGGCTCACATCCGGATTGGCGAAGGAGAAGATGAGGTCATATGGGCACTCTCGAAAGCTGGAAAATATACCCCAAAGGATGGATACCTTGTGTTAGCTCAATAATGCCGCCCACAAGCCATAGAATCCTGGTGGAAGCATTTGCGAAAGCTTAAGGCCCCCCCAAGAATAGACTTCTCATGTGGACAATACTAAAAAACAAAATTCCCACTGAGGATAACCTTCTTAAGCGAGCCCAACAAAACCCATTTTGGTGACACCTCTGCAAATGTAACAGTGAATCTGCCTCACACCTATTTATTGAATGCCATGCTGCTCACGGCCTTTGGCAATTGATATTAGCCATGATTCCATCCCTGAGCAGGTGGCAAGGTGCGACTGTAAAGGAGACCTGGACAACTTGGTGGTTAAGTGCTGCTCCAAAAAGGCTCTGGAATCTCCCTTTACTCATCTGCTGGGGACTTTGGATCGCCCACAATAAACTCATTTTCCTGAATACCACTGGCCTTCCATTGCATCTTGTATCATTTCCGATTACTCCATCATCCCTGATGACGAGGAGATGGCATGACCCCGAACCATCGTACCCGAATCCATAAATCATACAAAGCCTTGGGCTTATTTTGACGGTTCTACTTAGGAGGAAGGATGCGGGGGAGGGGCCATACTACACCTCACTGCTTCTCATTTCTACCATATACAGATGAGACTAGGCTGGGGTACGAATAATTTTGCAGAACTATCCTCTGCAAAATTCCTTATACAATATGCCCTGGAAATCCAATGTCGAGACCTCCAACTCTTTGGGGACTCAAAAGTTGTCTGTGACTAGTTAAACAAAAGAACTAGATGCTATAGATGCTGACAGATTGTCCAAAGAAGTTATGCATAGGCCATCCGACACTTGGATGATATAAGAAAATATAGAGGGGGCTTTTTACCAATACTACCATCGGCCTTTCATGGACATAGATGAATAGCAAGCTCACAGGGAGCTTGGATTATGTTTATATTTTTTGCTTTTAAATTACCATCTGTAAATATTGATATGCTTTCATTTTCAGAAAGACCTATGGACACGTTACATGGCTATAGTTATTCAATTTTGATAAAACAATATGTTGAATACATCAAAAAATGATGCCTCCCTGCGAGGACAATATGTAATTTTCTCATTTAATGAAAATTACGTTTTTTCCAAATAGAGAAAATAAATAAATAAATAAATAAAAAATAAAAAAAAATCCTCCTCGTAGTTGGTCGCAACCCTCAAGTTAACAACTCGTCAACACAGGGTGTCACTACTTGACAATTCCTGCAGTCAGTTCAGGATGATCACCAAAATTTTCTCCATCAGTTGAAATTCAAGCAATTGGACCTAGAAATCCATGTCTAAGTTATGGAAGATTAAGGAGAATGATATCAAATCACTACTTTTCCTTTGTATATATTTTATCTTGCTTGAAACGCTTAACTGACCCCATGTTTGGGCAAAAATTAGTTCAAATTTTGATATTTTTTGTATAAAATATTTGAATCAATGAGAAACAAAATTAGCCATATATTTTACTCATTACCTATGAACAAGACTGGGATTTTGTATTAAGTTTGTGAGTTGCATTAATATGTGAAGACTTTTCTCTAATGTGGTGTATGATTTCCTTTAGCTTCTGAGTATTTTCCTTAAGGAAATATCCCAGGAAATCCCCCTTGTATGTGATGTCTCAATTCTTATTATGTCTTTTATCAGTTTGGTCATATTTTGAGTTTGTTTTGCTACTTAGTTTTGTTCTATAGGTGTAGGATGTACATACTTTGTTTTTCCTATAATTCTACAGTTTCCTATAATTTCTTGTAGAATTCCTGTAATTTCCTGTAGATTTATGAATTTCTTGTAATATATACTCGGTTTTCCTGTAATGACATAGTTTTGATAATAAAACATTGGTTAGGGAATAGGATTTAGTTAGACTCATTTTCTGTATTAGTTATTATTGTGCTTTAAAGTTACTTATCAGAATTAATTAGAATTTGTATGCCTTAAGTAATGATTGGAGTGATAACTTGAAGGAATTTGCATTTTAAATTGAAATTATTTATCATTGGATTGGAGTGAATTTGTTTATCAGCCTCAGAACATTGTTTTTCCTGAAAGCTTCTTTTCCATCACATTTTATAGGCCACTTTGACTAACCAAGTATGTCTTTAGAAAGAATAATTAATGTGATTGGATAATGTGTCTCTCTGAGTCTGCATGAGGTTAACAATTGAAATTAAAGTCATTGAAATCAATTTTCAGCTTGAATCAATTGTGAGATTTACCTCTACTTGGTTTGTGTTTTATTTTTGCATAGGATAACACCTAAGTAGCCAGTTTTCACATATAGTATTTCACCTCGTAGTTTTCCTACCTTGGTTTGAAAAACTAATGTTAAAGCATTTATCCCACTTTGTGACTTGACAATAGGGATAACATCCTTCCTATTCTAGAAGCAAAATTACAACTTTGAGTGACATTTCTATCTTTATCGTTCACAAATATTCTATTATGCACAACACGATGAGAGACTCCTTTCATTAGTCTCTTGAGAATTACTACAATACTCTAAATCGAAACTCATGTTGCATCAACGATTTGGGGTGGTTTTTTATTTCATTTATGTCGCTTAAGCGACTAGCACGAGGTCAAGAACCCTGTTCATGACCATAAATCGATGGGAGAATTAACATTATTCAGAGGGTTTCTAGGGCCTAATCATCATGAATAGGATCTCATCACATGGTCTAGTTCCATAAATTTTTGGTCTTGTTCCCAATGCAATCGTAGATATATTGAAAATTTTCCGCATTCCTGAAAAATCTTATGATCTGAACAGGGTTTATTCTTATTTTTTTTCTAAGTAAAGGTAATTTATTAATATGTACAGAAAAATACAGAGAGGACTAAGCCTCGACCAAGTTTAGCATAGAGTATCAGCAAAATCTGGACTGCCCCAACATTGGGGAAACCAGTCCACCGAGAGCATAAAAACCAAAAATGGTATCAATTCTTGAGTCCAGAACCCACAAAAGAAACAGTAAGATGATGCCCTGACAAATAGTCCAGCTAGGAAACCAGATTCCATCCAAAACTAGCAAAAACAAACATAAAAAACTAGATAGAAAACACCTGGGCAGCCACGTTCAGCCACATCCTAACACCAGGCAGCCACGTCCGAACCCCTGACAACCTCGTCCATTTCTCTGGCTGCCACGTCCAGCCACCTGGAAGCCACGTCAGCCTAGATGAAGTCATCCAGGATGGGTTCCTCAATGATTGGGCATGCCACTCATCCGCCTCGTCCCTAGGAATGTTGTTGTGTGGCTCTCCACCTCCGTCGTGAGGCTCTCCCCCATCGCCAAATGCAACCTACAGAGTAGACCTGTCCTGACTCGAACCACTAGCGGGGCGCATGGCCGTAGAGCTACCCCCTCCACCATGCTGATTGCCACCCAAATTCTATTCATGCGAGGTGAAGAGGCTCTCATCCATCTCATTCTTGCTAGTATCTCTGCAATTACTACATCTGAGAGCGTCCTCCTGCGGCAAGTTGGAATTGTCATCCTGAGAGTTCGTCTGAGGGTTTTCTTCAGTGAAGAAGATGGAAATATTAGCAGTAATGACAGGCATGTTCAGGGAGCTACAAAACTTGAATTAGGCAATGTGGGGAGCGGGTTGAAGGGGCAAAAGAAGATTAGCAGAGTGGACAGCAAAGTCGCCATGAACAGCATCTAAAGAACGAGCCAAACCCCGCCTACTTCTGGTGCTAGTATATCTGCTTTCCCTATGAATTGGAGGATGATGCAGTTCCGAGGAAGGAGAGGAGGTGGCGCGCTCAGGGTACTACTTAGTCAAAGGGCGAGAACTTCCTCCCCGAGTTCCTCCCCTACGACTTCTCATACGATGTCTCACCATGCTGTTATCGTTGGTTGAGCACTCAGAAGTAGCAGTGACAGGAGGGACAATGACAAAGGGAGCTCAAGCAGAGGAGTTGCGAGGCGAAATAGGGTCGTTTTGAGCTGAGGTTAAAATGCAGAGACCCGAATGAGAATGGTGAAACCCATTACCAAAGTCCACGCAACAAACAATCTAGTAGCGACAACCAGTTGCAGTGTGAAGGTTGGGCTCATAGGCCTGAGGCAGACAGTTGTAGCAAAGCAGGAGAGATGGTGTAAGAATGAACCAAGGTACCTCCATAACCAAACAATGAATGACTTTTTGTCGATCCGGACCTGCAATGAATGTAACCTGCAGAGTTTCTTGAAGTCACCTCAGAGTGGTATGGGGATGGGCGCCATCAGCCAAGTGGCATGTCCCCTCGCTGCCATCCTTCAAAGTGTTCATTAAAGACTTAACGTGTCACCCACATCCGAGTTGAACAGGGTTTATTATTAATGGACAAAGAGATAGGTTATTTTGGATGAAGTTGATTGACTTTATATACCTACAACGGTCTTTCTTTAGGACAAATAGAAATCCCACTCACATTGTAACTAGCTTATATTTATATAGACAGGGTTCACTAAAGGATCTAATTCATCATATAAGCATCATTTTGATATTGATATATTTATATTGGAAGGTAGGTATTAGTCGAGGACTCTCTATAATAGGAGGGAGCACTCTGTTAAGCTTCATAGTTCTTTTCCCTCTCATTCACAATGTAACTAATCTCATCCATATTTCAAATCTTGCAAAATGCATTGATCACTACATTGTATCCAACTATGTAAATTCTAAAGCTTTTTCCTTCCATCTCCCTTAGCAAAACTACACTAAATTGCAAAGAAGATGAACTAGGTTAGGAAGCAATGAGGGGTGAAATGAGAGAGGGAGCACAAAGGGTAGGGTTTTTGGTATGGCCATGTTTTTTACTCTAGAGGAAGGGAGGTGGAGGATGTGGGTCTCATGCTAATTCTCATGTTTAGTTTAGACTTCCATTATTCTATTCCGTTTAAAAAAAAATTATTCTTTTTTTTATTGGTTAAAAATTTAAAGTGTATGGTTTTTTTAAATTATTATTTATTAAATATTTCATTATAACAATAAAAATGAAAATAAAAATATATGTAATAATAAGTAAGTTCTTTATTTTTTTTAATTTTTTATATAAATTGAATTAATATAATTAAGACAATAACCAATTAGCATAATAATGGATTTTATAATAGTTAAATATTCTCAAGGTTAATAAAGTTATTAACATTTAGTCCTAGGGGGGAGCTCAATGGGAGATCGAAGTAATGTGAGTCCTAAGAAAAAAACTAAGAGATACAAGCTTCAAATCCCCTCGATTGTGACCCAGTTTATGTAGAGGAGTATAGGTCGTTGACCCCTAGAGGTTTACTAGTGGCTATGTGTCAAGTGGGTTGTTGGGTTCCTCTAAGATACAAAAAAAGAAAGTTATTAACATTTAAGGTTACTCAAAAAAGTGTTAATTAATTACAAGGTAGATTAATTAAGATAATAACTAAAGGTTATAATATTTGTCAAGGCTAGTTAATAGGGATTAATATGAATAATTAATGAAATAATCATATGGTGTGGATTTAATGAGGATAAGTGTAGAACTAAGGGTAGTTAACAAGTGCATCATAGAACTCGCCTAGCTAGCGATGAGAGAGGATTTATTATATCCATCAAGATCTACTAAATATAAATAATGCTTGTTTAACAAGCAAAGTTAAAAGAAAACTGACACTTGACCTTATGTATGCATGTGTGGGTCAAAGAAGAGTTGTAAATATCATGAGCTACATTAATGAACCTTATGTTCCATATAGATATTCAATCCATCAAGAATGGGGAGGATGTGATGGAATTAGGACTGAGGAGGGTCATCACAAGGAACACCACCACTACCATCACCAAATTTGGCTCTCATCTTGCAGTGTAGATTTCAAATTTTAAGCATGATTTTCTAAGATTTGTTATAGCAAATTGTTTAATGAATATCCATGGTAGTTTATGAATTATATTGGTATCAGAGCAGGTTTCAATAGGTATATTGTGGGGAGTTGTGGGGGACCGATATCTATTGAAACCCAGTCATGGTTGATGATTCTATGAATAACCCTCATGATCTAATAGAGGAGATGTTTGTACAGTTGGAAGCACAAGTCTTAGATATAAACTATAATGTGAGCCTCCTCATGAAAACCCTAACCAATAAGCTTAGAATTTTCAGAGAAGATGGAGGTACTAATGCAAAGGTGATTTACAGATCTGGGAGAACCAAAGAAGGATTCGAAGAAAGAAGTAAAAAATGATCAACCTAATTCAAGTGTTGTGAACCATTGATGATCCCTATTCAAAATGGAATTTATGTTTGAAAACAAGCTATATCAAGGTGAAATCGATGCTCATAATTTAAATCATTAGTTGTAGAAATTATAATTTTATTTTAGTGTCTATCACATAGAGGAAGAAAAAAAATATTCCATTTTCTCGGTTGCAATTAGAAGGCTATGCCTTGACTTAGTGGGAAAGCCACACAAAGACCTTGAGGTTGGAGGGAGATCCTCCAGTGACTAAGTGGGAGGATCTCAAAACCCTTATAATGTTATGAACCTTGCACCTTAAAAATTATAAGAAACCAATAATTACAATCCTCTTGATTGGGGAAACCTCATTTTACAATGAATACAATGTAAAAGACAATATTTAATGATTCTAAGACTAGGTCTCTTTACTATATATATATATATATAGCAGACAAAGTGTACAATTATAATAAAGTTAGACCATGAAATATTCTAGCATACATAACAATATAATAATAGAAATGTAATCACTCCATATCTAGGGACTAATAAGGGGTTTTAAGGTTATTATGGGCCTTATATAGGGTTTCATATGTGCCCCCCTCCCCCGCACTTCAACACTAGACTAATTGTTAGTGATTTTCAAGAATAAGTCATATTCCCATGCCATCCCTTCCACTTGTAGGTTATTCTATCTGACAATGTACTCCACAATTGTTGGGTTAATTGGCTACTTAATCCTTGTTTCAAGGATTGTTTATTTTTCCTTCTTCATTTATATATGGTACACTTCTTGATTGCAAATGAATAGCATGGTCATGATCTCGATTAGGTGGAAGACCCTTAAGCATTAATCCAAATACCTTGGGATGATTATTGACAGATTTAGGGAGATATCCTCACATGGATGATATTGATGTTTGAACATTTAGTGAACCCCCGATTTGAGTAATATTGTCACTCCATTGGAGCTTATCACTTTAGAGAGTTTCCCTTGGATACTTATATGCTAAATTTGCTTTCCTTTTGAGGTAAATCTTATGAAAAGATATTGAAAATTAAAGGTCATTATTCCCAATGATTATAACCATTAAACCCCTAATACAACATCAAAACCACCCATTTGTATTCAATCATGGGATTGTCCAACAAATACTCCTCCATATTGAGCTTACTACTATAGAACTTCCCTGAAAAATTTATGGTGCCTCCATCTACAATCATTACATGAAACTCTGGTGCTAGACATATAAAACAATTGAAAAGTTTTGATAATTTGTAATTGATGAAGTTATGGGCATTGCCTGAATCAGTAAACATTGTTAGCTTTTCTCTTTTTTATATCTCCTTCTATCTTGAGGGTTAGTGGAATATTCATGCCAACCAATCCATAATAGGATGTTGTTGGAGTAGTCTCTTCTAGCTATAGATGTTGTTATGGTTCCAATTATTTATCTTCTACCTCTTTAGAGTCTATGTAGAATAATTTCTTCTTACTGCATTTATGCCTCTTATTGTGCTTGTTGTCATAGTTGAAACATAGTCCCTTTTCTCTTCTTTCATCCATTTTTGAGAAGTCAACATTGTCAGTTTAGGAGAGAGAGCATGATCTTCACTATAATTATTAGTGACTAATTTTCTAGTGGCCAAATTTTTCCTTTCAACTTTATTTTCCAAACTGAAAGCATGCTCTAGAGATTTAGGTTCAAAGAGACACACCTCTTGTTGGATACTTTCCTTTAAAGTTTCCATAAATAGGTCTAACAAATTATCCTCTAAAATATTCCTTAAATTGAGACTCAAGTTATGTAATTGTTGAATGTGCTCTCTAACCAAATAGTTTTCTCGAAGAAGTAAAACCCTGGGATCATGAGCTTTAAAATGAAATGTTATGAACCTTGTGCCTTAAGAATTATAAGAAACCAAGAATTAAAATCTTCTTCAAGGGGGAAACCCCCTTTAACGATGAATACAATGCACAAGAAAATATTCAATAATACTAATGCTAGGTCTCCTTCTTATTATAGAGAGAGAGGGTACAATTATAATAAAATGGGACCATGAAAGGTTCTAGCCTACATAACAATACAACAATAGAAATATAAGCACTCCATTTTTTGGGAATATTGAGGGGTCTTAGGGTTAATATGGACCTTATATAGGGCTTACACATTGAGTCACAATTTTACCCTATTGGGTATGCAAAGAACCAGTGGATCTAGTGGCATTACTTCAAGAAGAAGCAGGGTAGATTATACAATAATACACCACAACATTTAGAAATATGGTCATAATGTTGGGTATCTCCCCTAAGAACCTATATGTACTCTTCAAGTATATGGGGAGTTACACAGCCATTTATGGAAGCAAGTGATGTTGTTCAAGCACAGATCGATGGACGAGGCTTGTGTATACGCACACTACCTAAAGAGCATAGGCCAAAAGAAAGGGAAATCTAGTGGGTCAAAGAAAAAAGGGCATCATGAAGCTTCCATGGAGGGAAGAAGAAGTAAAAAGGAGGAAGACAAGAAGATAACAACCACAACACACTAGTGCAAAGACCCAAGAAATCACTACAAGCATTATAACATTAATGGTCATATATAGAAGTGTTGGGAGTCGCATCTAGAGCTTAACCTAAAGAATAGAAAGAAATATACAAAGAAGAAGAACCCCTTTCACATTGATTCAAGAAACCATGTTGAAAGTAGCTTGGACATGGATGAGAAGATTAATTGTACATTGGTACAAAAGGAGGTGGATCTGAGTAACCTTCAACAACATGAAGCGAACAAGAAGACAAGACTCTTCCATATAAACATATAGGTAAAGAAGATAAAGATTGATGCTTTGTTCAACTAAATATCACAACTGAGTCTCATTTTATCAGATATGGTCAACAAATTGGGATTGGAATTTCGTGATCATCCAAGCCCATATCCATTGGGATGGGTAAATAAGGATGTAGAAATAAAGGTACCAAACAGTGGAAAAATAGATTTTCTATCAATGATGATATTATTGATGAAGTTGAAATAGATGTAGTTCCCCTTGGCATGTGTGGAGTGGTGTTTGGAAGTCCCTACATGTACACGTGAGATGCAATTTTTATCTAGAGAGACAACCAGTACCATATCATCAAGGATGGAAAATCCTTCACCATTAATTCATGCAAGGGCAAGTTTAAAATTTCATTATTAAGTGCCAACCAAGACAATAAACTTATCAGTTATAGTAAGAAGTGTGTTTTACTATTTTTAAGAGAGAAACAATGTATAGAAGAGTTAGTGAGAGAAAAGTAACAATAGTGGGGTGTACAAAGAAATAGAAACAACAACTAGAAGAGTTTTTTCAGGCATACGTATATGTCTTCTGGGAGCCTAAAAGGATACCGGCCAAGAGGGAAGTGGAGCATGAGATCTAGCTATTGTTAGACTTCCCATTACCAAACATTGTGTTGTATAGGAAATCCATTATAGAAGCAAGTGACATGAAGAAGTAACAGCGGAAACTAATAAAATAAGGTGTCATTCGACCAAGTACCTTATCATTTGGGTCACCTATCATCATTGTTCCAAAGAAGTATGGGATTTGGCATATGTATCAATTATAGGGCATTAAAAAAATATTCTCAAGAACAGGAACCCCCTTTCCAATATAGATGATCTCTTGGATTAGTTGCAACAAGCCAAATACTTCACCAAACTAGACTTAAAGTCAGGATATCACCAGGTTTGGATTAGAGAAGGAGATACCTAGAAGAATGCCTTCAAAACCAAGCAAGGTTGGTATGAGTGGTTATTGATTTCAGTTGGCCTATGTAATGCACCAGTTATGTTTATTAGGTTAGTGAATGATATACAAAACCCTTTTATAGATTCATTTGTTATTCTTTATTTGGATGATATATTGGTATATAGTGCTACCTGGGAGGAGTACATCTCACATTTGACGTAGGTTCATCGAAGAAGCACCAACTGCCCTAAAATAAAAATAAGTGTAATTTTTCACAACAACATTTGGTGTATTTATTTTCTTATATTTCCTTAAAACCCAATAATTGATTCGTAATTTTCCAAGTGTAAGACCAGAAATATGTGATAGGTGGAGGAGAGTTGAATATATATCCTTCCAAGATGGACACCATTATGAAGTGGGAAGTTCCTACTAATTTTTTTGAGGTTAGGAATTTCATTGGGGCAGCACAGTACCTAAGGAAATTCATAGCATTATTTTCACCATTAGCAGTAGCACTCCACATCGTAATAGAAATTGGAAAGATTTTTTGGTAGGAAAAGGGTCATTAAAGGGCCTTTGAGGAGTTAAATAAGAATATCAATCAAGAAACATTTATGGAATTACTGAACCTGCAACAAGCCTTTGAAGTGGATACAAACACGAGTGGGTATGCTTTGGGAGCAGTCTTGATGCATGGGGAAGGCACCTATGTTACCATTTTAAAGTATTTCATGGGGCAATTCTCAACTACCATATCTACAACAAGGAGCTCTATTCCCTGACGTAAGTTGTGAAGAAGTGGAAACATTATCTGATGGGAAAGGATATAGCAATCCACACAGATCATTAGTCACTATAGTATTTGCAAGCCCAAAGTAAGCTACAAAAATCCAAGCATTACAAGTGGATGGGGTTTTTATAATAGTTACATTTAGTGATCAAGTGTAATAAGGGAAGCATAAATAAGTTGGCCGACATGCTTTCAAAGGAACCCACATCAAATATCACAACTTTGGGAAATTTGATGCACATGCAACCATTCACCCATGATGTATACATAGAGGTATTTAGAGGATGAGGAATTCAAGTAGGTGTTTTAGTACTTGCAAATCCAAAGTCATGTGCATATTGGTGATAGCACAGTTGACAACCATCTCTAGGACAGGTTACTCTACAATCTAGTTAAGTTATGTGTTCCTGAAGGTGAGTGATTGTAGTCAATTAGAGAGGCTTGCACCTCCAAGGTTTCAAGGAACTTTGGTATAGAGAAGACAATGGCCAACTTGTAGAGGTATGTGTATAGGCTCAAGATGCAAGAATAGGTAGCTAGGTACATAAGAGGATGCATGCTTTGTTGTACCAACAAGCCTAGTAACATGAAACAGGGTATATAACATCCCTTGCATGTACCCACTTGTCCTTAGGAAAGAATTTCCAGGGACTTTGTGGGAGGTTTACCAACAACTAGGAAGAGACATGACTACTTGTTCATGGTAGTCGACAAGTTTAGCAATATGTTTGTTCTTATGCCCAATAAAATATCATCAATGAGAAAGAATCAATCAACTTTTTCTTTGGATAGGTCTGGGTGCACTTTGGGATACCAGGGAACACGTTTCATACATGGACATAAGACTTCTCATTGTGTTTTGGACTACATTATTGGAGAATATGGACACAAAGTTGAAGAGGTCTACAACATTCCATCCACATAAAGATGGGTAGACATAAGAAGACAATAGGACTTTTCTATATCTTATGAGGGGTTACAATTAGACACATTCAAAGACCTAGGATGAAAATCTGGTATATACACAACACTCTTATAATAAAGTAGTCCACACTTCTACTGGTAAGTTCCCATTTGAAATTTATTTTGGATATTTTTCACCTTCACCTTTGGATATTTCATATGGGAAACAAGGAGTGAGGAAAGATTTTACAAGTAATGCCTTCAAAATACAAAGAATTGTTGATAATATGAGGAAGATCCATATACATGTACATGAGACACTGCATAAGTCACAGGAAAAATACAAGGCCATGCATGATTAGCACAAAACAGGGAGGTCATTCAAGGTGGGAGACAGAGCATGGTTACAGTTGAAAAAGGAGAGGCTATAGGGTCATGGTAAGAAAATCAAGGATCTGTGATATGGTCCCTATGAGATACTAAAAATGGTAGGAGATAATTCTTATACACCTAGTCTACCCCCATACATGTGCATTTACTTAGTGGTGAATGTACGGAATTTGAAACTCTATGAGCCTTCCATGCTAGATCAAGAAGATGAATAGTTCCTACCTTCTGTAGAGGATTTTCCACCAAATGATTAGGAAAAGTTGACAGAAGATACAATTTTGAATAAGAGGTCCATAGCTACAAGACAAGGATAGCATGAAATTTGGTAGATTAGGTTGAAAGGATAGCTTCCAAGCAAAGGTAAATGGTACACCCAAGAGAAGGTGGAGGAAAAATTTTGTCACCTCATAATAGAAGCTTTTAGGGACCAAAATTCTCCCAAAATGGGGAGGTATGATTTGGATTGGATCATTATATTGTTTTTCATCCATATTGATGCATTTAGACAAGAAAACGTGAGGAATCAACTCACAGGACCATTTTTACCAGTGTTTCCAGTTTGGCCAATTGGGGTATGAAACCTTTTGGGAATAATTTGAGGCATTAAATGAAATTTTTTGGGGAGTAAAACATTGCCACTTAATCTCACACCATTCCACATTATTCTACACATAGGTACATTTCCAAAGGCAAAATAATTGCCTCAATTAGAGTCCATATGTTGGGTGTGTGTTATATTCTTTCCACGACTAGTCGCACACGTAGGGGGGTCATAGTTCCCCCTATTCGTTGCACCGGGAGCAACAAGGGGGTCACAGGTGGGGCAGCAGCCCCCCTAGTCGAGGGATTTCAAGGGGGTGATAGCCCCCTTGCACGGGGCCTAGGGAAGCGCCCCAGGAAAAAAAATGGACCCTATATTAGGTGGGTGGACCTACCTATGGTTTTGCGTATGGGTTTTGCACATGTTTTTGGGCATGATGTTTTCTACCCATGGTATTTTGTAAATCTGGTCAAGGGAACTACAATTATGTTCTAATCCAGGGTTAATGGATTGGGGTTTATGAATGCTTCGGCATGTATATATATGTATTGTAACAATGAAAGGAATATAATGGGAAATCAATATGGTAGTCTCGGTTTTGGGATCCAAGGGAAAATATCTATGTATTTGTTTTGTGTTTCTCGCCAATGTATATTTTCTGTTTTTTAAGAATTCGTTTGCAAGTAATTTATGTACAGGGTTAAAACTTACACCATATGCAAAAGTTATGCCAATCAAAATTTGACCTTCATGTTTTGACTACCATAATTCAAGAGGATGCCACATCAGCCCCAATTATTCATGGAAAATGGGCTAGCCACATGGCCATGATGAATAATACTCTAGAAGATTCAATATTGTAACTTTTTTTAAGAGTTGAAGGAGTCGCACCTAAGCACTAGTAGGTTATCTATCATGTTATGTTATAACTAGACCACTAGGAGGAAAAGGTGTTCCATTTTATTCTAGTGCATTTTATTCCATAAATGAGTAGAGTAGCCAAAGATTGGATATGGATAGAGAAAACAAAGATAACTTGTGCATTGTACTAGCCCATGGGCCATAGGCCTCACTTCTTTGTACTTGCATCCATTTTCCATCAAGAGAAAGAGAGCAAAGCAGCCTTACCTTCTAGTTGGGTTTTCTCTCGAAAGGGTTTTCCAGGTTATATCTTGTGTTAATTTGTTGTTTGTGAGTTTTATTTCATTTTTCTCTATTTTCTGCATAATTATAATTTGTATACATGCATAATAAACAACAATTTAATAGGGGCGACGAAGACTTTTTGGAATATATGGGAAGGTGTGAATTCTTGGACAGATTATATATATATATATATATATATATATATATATATATATATTATATATATATTATATATATATATATATATATATATATATATATATATATATATATATATATATATATATATATTACCAGTAATATATCTACAATTTTTTTATTTGAGTAAAAAAAATTACAGATCCAGAAACCTAAGGAAAAATAAACCCTCATAGTGTACATTTCATCTTTTAAGCATACTTTTATCATATTTGTTGTGATGAATTGTCCAATGCAATATCCATGTTAGTTTACAAATAAATAGCACCCTCCAATAGGGGTGGGAAACACTGAGGGAACAAGGGATTTTGAATGAGGACCTCTAACTGAAGATACCACTAGGGAACTCTATAAGATTGGGCTCCCATATTTTGTTGGAGTTCATGCCAGTGAACATGTAGAATATTGGCCAAAAGAAATGATGATATATTTCACATTAAGGGTTTATTCTTCCAATTCAGATGCTAAGATAACGATATTTCAACTTAGATATAATTCCTTGAATTGGTGGGGTAAATTAGAGCAAAAATTACACCTCACTATTGACACTGTCACCTGGGAGTTATTTGAAGAAAATATCAGGAAAAAGTGCTTGCTAGCTTATTACAAAGAACAACATGTAGAAACCCTCCACACTTTGTTTTAAGGAAACCAAATAATAGAGGAATATGAGATCTAGTTTATGGATTAGGTAAAGTATATCTCCTACATGGAAACTTATCAGTGCTAGGTAGATCATTTTATTTATGGATTGAACCCTAAGATAATGGAAATTGTATGGATGTGGAAACCATCCTCAATTGCGGAAATTGTTGAAAAAACTCAGTATGTAGAAAAAAACTTGGACTTAAAAGGGGAAAACATGGCTATATTTCCACAACAAAGATTTATGGGAAAGGCCCTTCAAACCTTCTTTGAGGAAGGTCTAGGTTTCTACCATATGGAAACAAGGTTGCACCTAGAACAATGGAAATAGGGATTTCAATGGCTACCAGTGCTTTTCCAACAACTTTAGGTGCTCGTGCAAGTCTTGGACAAACACATGGAGTTGTAAGTAGAGGAAGAGGTTCTAAGGAAAGGATCTCACTTCAGAGGGATCCATAAAAATCTATCTAGAATCCACTTCATGTCTCCTTTGGGGTTGTGGGGGACCTCATTACTAATGTGATTACCCAAAGTCACAAACTAGCACCACTTGTAGAGAAATAAAATCACCATGGGAAGAGCAGGAAACCACAATCGGATTTATGTAGCAATAGATAACCATGAAGCTAAACAATAATCCACTATGATGGAAACCTTAGTTGTGATAAACCATGTAAAAGTTAAAATTGTTTGATTTTGGTGCTACATATAGTTTCATTTCACCATTTGCATTAGAAAAATGTGGGTTGGTAGCCTATGATCTCGATGAATTTAAACAAGTTGAGATGGTTTCTAGGTAAAACAAGCAGTAAGATGACCATTTTTTTCTAAACGTTAGAGTGTGTACAACTAATTACATCAAATCCTTGGGAATGTACAATGAAATCATTGGAATGGACTGGGTGGAGGCTCATCGAGATCTAGTGGGTTGTTTTAGAAAGAAAGTGATATGTTTAGATGATGAGAGTAGATCATTTGAATCTGTAGTATCAAGAGAGGAATGTCCCTACAATTCATCTCAACAATGAAATTAAAACATTTCCTTAGGCAGGGATGTAAATTGTATGTGGTCGAGGACATAAATGACAAGAAGGGACCCTCCCTTGATTAGCACCCAATTTTGTCCAAATTCGAGGATGTTTTCCTAAAAGAGTTTCAAGGCTTACATCCTAAGAGGGATATTGTACTCGCAATCAAATTAAAACCTAATGTGGAGCAAATATCCAAGACACCCTATAAGATTATGTCTCCAAATTTTTTGAGTTCTATATACAGTTAAAAGAACTATTAGACTTGGGACTTACTAGGCCCAATATTTCACCTTGGAGTGTGCTTATGATTTTTGTCAAATAGAATGATGGTTCCTTAAGATTGTGCATAGATTACAACGACTTGAATCGAACCATAGTAAAGAATAAATAATTGATACCCAAAATAGATAATCTCTTTGATCAAATGAAAGGAGCATTGGTTTTCTAAAAAATCGATCTATGATCTTGATGTCACCAATTAAGGATTAAGGAATGTGACATCCCAAAAACCATCTATTGAATTCAATTTGGGCACTGTGAGTTCGTAGTAGTGTTGTATGGCTTAACCAATGCACTAGAAATATTCATGAACCTTATGAATGGTGTGTTTCAGAAGTATATTGACCACTTCATAAAATTAATTTTGGATGATATTTTCTTGTATTCCAAGAATGAAAAGGAGCATGAAGAGCACCTAAGGATTATGTTGACCTGCTAAAGGGAAAATAAGATGTATGGAAAATTATCAAAATTATCTTTCTTTCAAAAGGAGATTCATTATCTCTACCACGTCATTTCGAGAGAAGGTATTTCGATGAACCCATAAAAGGTGAAGGTCATAATGGATTGACTGGTGCAAAAAAATTATCATGAGGTATAAAGCCTCATGGGGTTATCAGGTTATCATCACATATTCATGGAAGGGTTTTCAAATATTTTGAAACCAATCACCATGTTATAACGCAAGGGAGTTAGGTATGAATGGAAAAAAGAATGCAACACTACATTCATTGAGCTGAAGAGATTACTCACCAGTGCTTTGATCATTTGAGTGTTGGACATGGATAAGTACTTGAAAGTTTGTATGGATCCTTTGAAGCAAGGACTAGGAGTGGTATTAATGTAAGAAGGGAGAGTAATAGCTTATGCATACAAGAAATTGACGAAATATGACATGTTTTATGCTAACCATGACTTATAATTAGCAATAGTGATGCTAGATTTGAAACTTTGGATGCATTACCTTTCCAGGAGACACTTTGAGCCTAGACATATCATGAGAGCTTGAAGCATCTCTTCACTCAAAGGGATCTAAATGTTAGACAAAGGCTATGGAGTGAATTCATAAGTGAGTATCATTTTGGGATTTTTTATATCAAGAGAAACAAGAATGTGGTGGCTAATGCACCAAGTATAAGACAACATATCTTCTCCCTAGTACCCTTGAGGGTCAGTCTAAGGGAGCATGTGATAGAAAAACTCATTGGAGATAGTTGGTATCTAAAGGTTACACCAATGCTCCAGAGTGGGGAGAAAATAGAACCAAATTTCAAGGGTTATGCCCTTAAGCCATTTGGGCCATTAAGGTTTCAAGGAAGAATGTGCATCCCTGAGGAAGGGAATATATGAAGAACCATCATCAAGGATCACATAGAGCACTTTATTGTGCACACCATGGCATGAAGAAGATGTATATTGGCATGAAGAAGTTTTTCTTTTGGGCAAGCATGAAGCATGAACTCATCCAATTTGTTGTTAGGTGTCTTGAATGTTAGGAAGTGAATGTTGACCATCATCACCCAATAAAAATTCTCAACTACATGACATTCATATGTCCAAACTAGAAGTTATCTCATTGGATTTTGTTGTAGGTTTTTCACTCATGCCACACAGGAACAACACCCATCTTGGTTGTACTTAATAAGTTAATCAAAATTTCCTATTTCATCTCAGTTAGAGATAGTTATGATGTCATAGACGTGGCACGATTGTTTATGAGTGAAGTTATCTAGCTACATGGATTACCCACAAAGATAATTTTTGAGAGATACTCTCGATTTACATCCAAGTTGTGGAAAATCTTGCAATCAACGTTGGGAACTCAGTTGAACTCGAGCTATGTATCATTCATATATATATGGGAAGACTAAAAGATTAAACCGGGTTATAGAAGACATGGTTAGAATGTATGTTATGGATAACCAAACTCAATAGGATAAATACTACCATTAGTATAGTCCACCTACAAGAAAAGTTACCACATTTCAACCGGGATGCTTCATTATCAAGCTTAGTGTGGGAAGCCATGCAGGAGACCCATGAGCTGGGAAATGTTGGAGGACAAAGTAATAGTAGGGCTTGAATTGGCATGATAAATGGAGAACCGAGTGGTTCATATTAGATAAAGGTTAAAGGAATCATATGATAGACAAAAGAGTTAGGTTGATGCACAAAGAACCTGTTATCCACCAAAAAATGGGTGACCCAATAGGGAAAAAAAAATCAGTCTTTGGATATCCAATCAACTAACATCCCTACATTTCTTAGTACATGATAATATGCCATAATCCTTAACCATTTTCATCATTCATACACCTCTCATGATCCAACATTCCTCTTGAAAGAAGGTGGGTCATCATTCTAAAGGTAGTTTAACCACCTTGTAATCATGTGCTTTTAATTTATGTTTTGGGAATTCTAACATGAATTAAGTTATGATATGGATGATTGAATGATCTTGATTGAAAATATTTTCTCTCACTTTACTAGGGAGGTTTTTTTTTACCTTAGTCCAGTGGAACCTTCTCTTAGGCCTTAGGGTCATAGGAAGGGAAATGTATGGGATATTTGGATTGAAGTAGCATGACCATGATTATTACATACTTACTATTTTCCATTATTCCCCAAAGGTCATCTCTATTCTTCGGGCTTGATGGCATTAGTTCACTAGGATTGGCACTCTCTTATCCTCATCCTTGAGTCTAGGCCGAAAACATTTCCCTAGAGGTTGATGCATCTAAAAGAAAGATAAAATAATAAAATGGCCACAATGAAAGAAAAATAAAATTAAAATGTAAAATATGGTTGGGACATTAATTAGCACGTGTGAAAAATCCTAGCATGAGATCTACCACCCTCATTAGCCATCACCCAATTCCTTTAGCACTTGATGTTCCATCACTTAAAAAAGGAACTCTTGCAATCCCCAACCCTGATGTGATAAACTAAATCATAATTAAGGGGTAAGTAAATAATAAATTATTAAAAGCAAGCTTCAGCTCCTAAGTTATGCTCCCAGTAAAACCATTATCTAGAATAAGTAAAAGGCACACCATAGGGGTGGAACAATTAGGTCAAGGAAAGAGGAACTCATGGCTACATAATTACTTCCTCTTTACATATATATACTTAGGATAATGTACCCCCATCAGTTGGTGCCATGGCCATGGAACCTTGCATTGAAGTCCTTCCCCTCCATTGTCACTATTATCACAAGCACCTATGGGTTGAAGGGTTCACCTAGGACACGTCACCTCCACTAAGGGGCTCGAAGCACCTAACAGGTTTTTCCATCTAGCCATCCCTAACACAAGTTGGGAACACTTTTATGAGCATTGGTATAGTTTGATATTTGAAGGTGATCTTAGTTTCAAGAGTTACTATGCCCTTAACAATTAAATATGATCCATTATGATGCTTCTATGGTTATTGTGCCAAATGACTTATGGAATTTACTTAATCTTGAGATGGTTTTGATTGGTGGTTATTCACATAATAATAGAGGCATTTGAAGGCACATTACATCACTCCACTACACATCATGACTAGGTCATTTTGCATCTTCCAAAGAGTAGTGATGACCTTGTAGATGCAGTGTTACCCCTCCAGAATAGAGTGTAGGGAATTTTGATGATTCCAGATGATGATTGACACCTTGAAGCACCCCCAAATCTTGAAATGCTAAGCTATTATTTCTTGGCATTAGATTTACTTGATGTTGTACCCATTCGACCCAGGACACCCCTAGTCTAGCCTTGACATTGCTTGACAAGAATTTCTTGATTCAAAGTCCAGATGATGATGGTCATCCCTAGGATAACAAGGGAAGACTTGTGCTCACACTTGGAGCCCCAACACTAGAGAGAGATAATGCCACATCACCCATCTAGCCCTTGAGAAGGTGATGTAGGGAACCCAAAGCATGGTTTTTGGACATGGAGGTGCTTTGTGGTACTTTTTTAGGTCTCCCCTCAAAACTTGGATTTGATTATGATGACAGGACATCTCGTTAGCCTATCCCATACCTTTACTTAGCATTTATGGCCCAAAAAGGGCATGATGCCATGCTTGTGGAGGATATCAACCCACATGTGTTGGATTTTATGGCATTATTTTATTGATTTGAGCTATGGGGTTGGCTTATATCCTCTTGTCTTGTCAAATTTTCCCTCCACTTCACTTATTCATCATCACACATGTAATTTGAATCTCTTTTTTTGGATGGAAATTTGCCTTGTATTTTTTGCTACTTGGTAGAAATATGATTTTATAGAGCATATTGATATTGGAGGCTGTTTGTTGCATTGGAAACATATTTTTGGGATTGAAAGAGGGCTTTTTTATAACCGCCTGCTACCAAATTTACCCACTTTCACCGATTTTCCCGAGGTAAACATGATCTGAGGGTCACTATGATAAGACTCAACCTCCTATATGACGTTAAGGAAATGTAGTCGACAACCTAAGATCTTACTAACTTCCCTTAAGGGTTACAGGACCTCCAGGAGCTACCCAACCCCTCCAAGTGTCCAAACCTTAAGTTAACTCTCATTTTCACTTACCTAAAGCCTTAGTCATTCCCTTGAAAAGGCCTCCACGTGACTATATGCCTTTAGTCACTCCCATAGGCCTACTTCCAGCGACTGTGGACTTTTCCAGTCAATTATGTGCCAATGACCCCAAATTCTGAGTGTAACACCTTCCAGGGTAAATGTGCATATAAACAACATAATAGGAACAAAAATACAATAAAAATATCAGCCATCAAAATCCATATATACATTAGTACATTTGCACATGAAAAATCAAGGGACTGAATTTTTTTCATTAATAAATGCAATGAACCAACCGATGATGGGACTACCACATTCCACCCGACCGTAGAATGGCTGAGCCAAATCTCTCTTCAGCCATTCACCCTCGTGCCATTTTCCAAGCATGAATGTGGGATATCATAGAACACATCAATCAAAACTCATCCAGGGCTTCCAGAGACCACCCACCTCAACCCATCAAATAGTGATTCCACCTCATGGTTGGCATCACCAAAAACCATCATCAAATTGGTCTCCATCCAAGCCTTCCAGGGCTTCCAGAGTGTTTGTCCAATAAAAGCTTCTAGAACTAGTAACTCAACCCACAGCATATACAAGGCTTCTAGAACTAGTAACTCAACCCACAACTTATACAGGGCTTCTAGAGCATTTGTCCAACCAAGGCTTCCAGGACTAGTGACTCAACCCACCAAGGGCTTCCAAAGCTTTTGTCCAACCAGGGCTTCCAGGACTAGTAACTCAACCCAAGCTGTTATAGGGCTTCGAGAGCGTTTGTTCAACCAAGGCTTCTAGGACTAGTAACTCAACCCAAGCTGTTACAGGGCATCCAGAGAATTTGTTCAACCATGGCTTCTAGGACTAATAACTCAACCCAACCTAAGGAAACATGAGAACCAACCAAAAAAAACAATGAAAGTAAACCCACAATCACCATGGCTACCCAAGAAATGACAAGGCTAGGCAATCCACTATCGATCCAGGAAATCCTCCATGCCAATGATAGATCACAACCAAGAAACCACATGCATGTTCCATGCATGCCAAAACTAGTGAAGAAATCATACATGCAACTCGGTACCTACAAGCAATCTGATGTAGCTATTGATGTCGATGCCTACTTGTGCTTTCATGTTCTTCCTTTTCCTTCTTGCTCTAATAATCCAAGTATGCAACACCCTCCAAGAGTGTTCCAAAAAAACTCTAAGTCTCCAAGAGTATGAGGGAGAGAGAGAGCATAATGAGAGAGCTCCAAAGCTAAATTGACCAAGTCTTGCCCACTGATCCTAATAAGCCTTTTTATTAATAAGGCCTCTATTTTCTTCATTGTCCATTATTTACCTTCAATTTCCTCCTCACATGCAACCTATGACCTTTAACCTTCCTTTTCTCCTAATTTCCATTATTTTCATAAATAAATGTGCCTAAATACCTTTTTTTCTCTTTAATGCCTTAACCATTTCCTTTGCCAATTTCCTTAGCCACAAACAACCAAATGAACACCCCCTAGGATGTCCTGCCCACCATTCAGCTTGGAATATGTGTCCCATCATCTGTGGTATTTATATATTTTTACATGGAAATTTTCAGAGGGTTGTTACAGAACCCTCCCCCTTGGGGGAACACCGTCCTCGGTGGTCAATGACACCTATAACCAACAAGATTGCTAAAAACCAAACATACTGCCCATGGATCTTTAGAAAACAGCTCATTGTAGTATTTACAATGAAATACCTACTCAAAATCAAAACCTCATCACAACATGACCATATAAAGACCATACCGCATATTGGAGCTTTATAACACAGCTCATTACGGTATTTACAATGATATACACATATACACATTTTCTTAACCAACAAATAAAGGATATGATGCTTGTATCAATCAACAAGGGAATCTAGAGGCTCACACCTCCACCCTCAAAGTAATAATAGGATTCACCTCCTTCCCAGGAAGTCCAGAATCCACTGCAAAGTCAAATCTGCATCTAATGTCCAGTGCTATAATCCTATGGCACTTGTCCTCTCAACGAACAGTTATTGGCTCATTGTTCCAGGGCACACTCCTAATGTGCATTTGATTCCATCTGGAAATGCTAATGACCAAAACAAATCCATCTGTGACCTTCCCTTCTCTGCTACACAGTCCCTCGGGAATCCAATCACCCCTTCCATGCAGTCGCTCACCTTACAAGTTCCGCTGGCACCCCCATCTCGGGCAATCCATCCCTTGGCAAGGCTTCCTCGCATCAGAAGATATAATAACCAATGCATGTCCCTACATCAGAATATTATATCGGTCATAACATGCTCATGGAAATCAATGGACATTATTGGGTACCAGTGTCGCACAATGGACCTGCTCCTGAATACTTTACCAACTTTCTGCTACGTGTTCCAATTTCTTTTAATGTTGCTGCCAATTCTTGCAGTTGATTTCAACCACCTAAGTGGGCATGTTCATGCTTCCTGCACCAAGAACATAACTTCCATTAGATTCAAAATAAATTTAAATAAATTCACATCATACCTCATTGGTAGCTCATCAATAAGGTACATTTGCAATCTTGTTCGCTTCCTATCACAACAAGTCAAATTAGAATATTTGACCAAATCAACATATATAAAGATATCACATCCGGTTAACTCAAACACAACCATCATAGATCAAAATCATAAATTACATGTAATCATCATAGACCATAATCATAGATCAAATACAATCATCATATACCATAGTCATAGATCACATGCATAATAAAATTGAAATAAAATGATGATACTTACCCTTTCATCAATCCTTAGCTTCTACCTTTGTCTTTATTTCATACACACTCCGGATCGATTTCTACACCTAGCAAACACCCAGTGCCTTATCCTCTACCAGGTGCACATACGCATAGTGTGCATCACACACATACAACCACACCTGACACACAACACCATGCAATACATGCACCTACACCTGACATACAATGCATACACCTACAGATAGTGTACAACATAGTGCATCCATTTATACCCGATGTGCAATACCACCCAACACATGTACCTACAATGAGTACAACACAACGAGTACACACGCTGCAATACCACAACTACATGATGCACATACTAATACCACATGCCCTAAACACAACATGTATGACATGCACACAATAGCACACATGCACCAGTACCATATGTACAACATGTACACAGTACCACTGGTACACCGCACCACCTTCACAACGTGTGCACAACATCACATGTACACAACGCCACATGTACACCACACCACTTGTACAACGTGTACACAATACCACATGTACACAGTACCACACGCACGACATGTATGTGACACCACATGTACATAGCACCACCTGCACACAGCGCCACTTGTACAACATGCCCACAGCACCACCTACACACAGCGCCACTTGTACAACATGTACGCAACACCACATGCACACAACACCACTTGTATAATCATGCACACCACACCATATGTGCATAGCACCACATGTACAACATGCACGCAACACCACTTGTACATAGCATTGCATTCCCAACATGTACATAACATTATCTGTACACAACACTGCATATCCAACATGAATAGAGCACCATATGCACACACACCGCATATATGTCATGAAGATAATACAATATGTATACAACACCCAATATGTAATATTCACACAACCCTATTTGTACCATTTTGTATATAACATTGCATAAATAACATGTACACATGCTATGTATACACCACACCACAAGTGTACACATCATAGATGCAACATGTACAACATATGCATAACAGTAGTACCACACATCCAGAACGACACTAACTCTACCAAGCAACCATGCTTCTGGTGTCTTATCCATGCTTTTCTTAGCATGTTGCAGACCACTTGATTCCTCATGAACCAAAAACCTCTTCATGCCATTCAATTGCGTAAGCAATTATTCCTTCACAAGAATGATCCATGAAAATCCCTATCAGACAGTGACATAAATACATACATACATACATATATAATCGTTAGCATAAAACAATCATTACCTTGTCAGAAAATGACATACATACATTCATGTATACATATATAAACATCAGCATAATCATAATCATAACATAATTACCTAATAACATAAGGTCTAGGTTAAGAGAAATTCCTTTATTCATGAAACACATGCACAACATTGAGAATAATAGTTCCCAACATAGCCAAGGCATATGATGCCTCAAATCCATTTACTTTACCTTTTCCTGTTACCTTTCTCATGACTATACTGCTACCGTCCATTTACCACAATGGACCCAGCCAGTCCAACCGACTGTCATAGCCTTACCTTCCATTGCACTTACTCATGCACCAAGCTTCATCTGAATCTTACATTAGCTTTCGAGTACCACATAGATCTCCCCGAGCTCCATCAACTTTCCTCTTTCCCAACCAATTCCCAAGACTCAAAACAATAAAAGAGAAGACAAGAAAAAACCAAGAAGAAGACCATGAAAGCCCATAATGATATGACACTACAACAAAGTGGCAAGGCCTTGCACCGAACATAAACAAAACTGCAAATCAAGCTCAAAATACGAAAAGCACAAGACTGACACCATGACTCAATCCCCATGGTTCCCAAGAAAATCTCATCCTAATCCATCTTCAAGATTTCATGGAAACCTGTCTCGCCATGCAATTCCCTGCATCATGCTGCCATAAACACATAAATGTCAATGTATAATTAAGCAATATAATACACTAGTTACCTCATCTAATTATGCCAAGCATGTTGCTTGCAACTGAACACATCCACGCCATCTTTCAAGGAACTCCAATCCTTTAACAGATCCACCTGTAGCTAAAGACTAGCTAATATACCTGTCAAGTGCATGTTCATCAGTATAGCACATATCCACATAATGTTAGACAAAATCAAGATTAAGAAGACTTCCTGTGTGCAAAGAACTCATTCGTTCGAAATTAGGGTTTCCAAACATAGCCAAATGAATTCTTGCCCAATTCATTTATTTTACCTTTTTTTACCTTGTTGGAATCGAGGCTTACTATGTGATGTCACACCACCCAACTGTTAGTTATATAGACACATCAACTATTACCTTGTCATGTTAATACCAAGCATGTTACCCTACAACAGCTCACACATGTCAACCACATGTTCCAAATATCAAGACAATCATATCTATTAATTTAAAATGAACCATTACCAAGACTAACAATCATGTCATAATCCATAGTCATCAGTCATAATACTACAACTATCACCTACTATACTCAAGTATATATCAACTATCTAAACACATATATTTTAGTACAATCATCTTAAAACAAGGTCATTTTAACACATACTCATATTATGCAATTCATCAAACATTCATACCACGTTAAATAAATCAACTAGATGACATAATCAACAATCAAGCACCAAATATATGACATAAGAAACTGATACCTTAATGTATCTCAGGGGAGGTGATCTTGTCTGCACAATCAATCTAGTTAGCACGATATAACTTTACAACACATCAGCTCAAGCACTCATAAGATCATGATATCCATAACAATATCTAACTAACATGTTCATATCGTAAACTCATACACATATGCAAAGTCAATCTAGATTAGTATGACACCATCTCACAAATATGTCAGTTCATACCTGAATATCGCAACCATAACCATCTGCATAGGTCAAACTAGGTTAACACAATACATATAACATCAAGATCTTCAAGGCAATAAACATAACCATCACGCATATGACCAATCCAAATTATAACATCAATATCTCAATGAAATGACCCTAATCATCAAGTTAATAGCATATAACAACAATAAGTTATATATCATACTCATCAACAACATACAACATAATCATCAGGTTATCTAATATAAAACAACATAGTCATCAGGTTATCTAATATAAAACAACAATAGCAATGCATACAACTACAGGTTACTATCATTCTTGAATATTTGACACATGTGCATATAACCACACAAATCAACTAACAGCTATCATGAATGTAACCATAACATCAAATACATGTTCATAAACCTAATGTATATAACTGTAAGGCATATAATAATCCTTAACTTACATACCTGCATGCCAAAAATACACTACTTGTATGACGATATGCTCTTATCCCAAAGTCTAATGTTGCAACCTCATTATGATGATCTGCATCCCTTGCTCTATCTCAACTAGATCATTAGAATCATAACAACCAATAGCATCATGATGACCTAAATTGCATACAAGACTTCACAAGGCATGTTTGACCTACTATACATGCATAACAACTGCATATACACACATAAAAAATGAGTACAAAACAATATACACATCATTCTAGTTAGAGTCCAGTCATCAATGCATGACCATATCAAGTACATAAACCATGACCTCATGCATGACAACAACCATTACTCCATTCTACGCATTTCCACATGCAACCAACAGTATGCATAAGCAATGCCAAATCAACTACACCTATGCATAAATGCATGTAGTCGAGCATAAGTGATCAATTCTTGTAATCAACCTACAAGACTAATACATGTAATCAAAATATTAAAAAATGTAACCTAACATACAAGGATGTAAGTAGGTATCATGAAATCAACATGTAAGCGACATATAATTCATACACAATCAGTGACATGTTCCAAAAATCAAGACATCGTGTCTATTAATTTGAAATTAGAATTCACCAATACTATCTACCTATAATCATACCCCCTTACTATCCATGGTCCACACTAAGGTAGAAGGGGGAAGCTACTATAATGGCTCGATCTCCAATGTCCAATTATGGAAATGGGATCTCCAAATCTCTACTAAATTTAACCACACTTGAAAAGAAATTGATTTTCATTTCTCATACATTTGTATGAGATTAAGTAAAAATCATTTCACTTATTCCACTTGTAACATAATAACTAAAAACATGCCACTTTTCCATTTCCTTACATGCAACCTTTCAAATTCCTTGCATGCAACCTTTCAAATTCCCTACATGCAACTCTTCAAATTATTTACATGAAAACAAGCATAGATTAGCTACTTCCATATTATCATACTACAATACTATCCCATCCAAAAAAATAGAATTTTCTTCAAACAATTACCATACTTCTACATTTTTCTTCAAACAACTACTATACTACTACATTTGCATGTAAACATTTCTTCAAACATTTTACGTGCAAACTAATATAGAAAACTATTTGCATACAAGTAAGCATATATAAACTACAAGAATACTATTACACATCAATACTATCCCCAACCACAAACAACATACACATTGGGGTATTTTATCAAACAGTTTGTATGCAATTAATCATTGAACCATTTAAACATTTCATCAAACACTTTGCATGCAAACTAATATAGCGAATGATTCAATGCATATATCCTAAATTGTAGTAGTACAAGTTATGGAAACTGAACCATATGATCAATGGTATTTTCCCTCACTATGGTTCAAGTTTCAACTTCTGAGAATTCATAGATGAAAAGTTATAACAAAAATACCAACACAATCATATTTGATGCACAATTCTAGGGGTATCTAGAAAGATCGACTTCCACTGGTCATGTCTCCTAAAATATAGCGAATAAAATTCTGAAATTTTTATCACAATATAAGTGGGATTTCCCATCATTGTGGAAAAAATTTCAGCTCCTGAGAGTTCCCAAAAAAAAAATTAAAAACGTTATAACAAAAATTTCAGCGTGACTTGTTTGAGGCCTGATTTTAGGAGCATTCAGAAAGCTCGGCCCCCTCTACTCATATCTCCTAAAATGTTGTGACCCAATATCTAAAATTTCTACCACATAATAAGTGGTATGTCCCCTCAATGTGGAAAATTTTTCAGCTTCTAAAATCCTATAGAAGATGAGCTATTGGAGAAATTCCAACATGACTTCTTTAAAGGTGCATTCAGGAAGGTCATCTTCCTTTGATCATAATTCCTAAAGTATTATGAACCAATATCTGAAATTTTAACCACATTATCAGTGGGATTTACCTTCAACATGGACAAATTTTCAACTTCTAATATGCCACAAAAGAAAATTTATAGAAGATATGATAGAAAGGTCTAAAATTTACCATGTGTTCTTCATTTCACCTATGATGGAGCCCATCCAGTCCAAGTGTTTGAACCATGCTCTGATACCACTATGTAACACCTTCCAAGGTAAATGTGCATATAAACAACATAATAGGAACAAAAATACAATAAACATATCAGCCATCAAAATCCATATATACATTGGTACATTTGCACATGAAAATCAAGGAAATGAATTTTTTTCATTAATAAATGCAATGAACCAACCAGTGATGGGACTACCACGTTCCACCCGACCATAGAATGGTTGAGCCAAATCTCTCTTCAGCCATTCACCCCCGTGCCATATTCCAAGCATGAATGTGGGATCTCAAAGAACACATCAATCAAAACTCATCCAGGGCTTCCAAAGGCCACCCAGCTCAACCCATCAAACAGTGATTCCACCTCACGGTCGGACATCACCAAAAACCATCATCAAATTGGTCTCCATCCAAGCCTTCCAGGGCTTCCAGAGTGTTTGTCCAACCAAATCTTCCAAAATTAGTAACTCAACCCACATCTTATATAGGGCTTCCAAAGCGTTTGTCCAACCAAGGCTTCGAGAACTAGTAACTCAACCCACAACTTATACAGGGCCTCCAAAGCGTTTGTCCAAACAAGGCTTCTAGGACTAGTAACTCAACCTACTAAGGGCTTCCAGAGATTTTGTCCAAATAGGGCTTCCAGGACTAATAACTCAACCCAAGATGTTACAAGGCTTCCAGAGTATTTGTTCAACTAAGGCTTGCAGGACTAGTAACTCAACCCAAGCTATTATAGGGATTCTAGGACTAATAACTCAACCCAAGCTAAGGAAACATGATAACCAACCAAAAGAAAGCAATGAAATTAAACCCATAATCACCATGACTATCCAAGAAATGGCAAGGCTAGGCAATCCACTATCGATCCAGGCAATGCTCTATGCCAATGATAGATCACAACCAAGAAACCACATGCATGTTCCATGCAGGCCAAAACTAGTGAAGAAATCATACATGCAACTCGGTACCTGCAAGCAATTTGATGTAGTTGTTAATGTCGATGCCTTCTTGTGCTTTCATGTTCTTCCTTTACCTTCTTGCTCTAAGAATCCAAGTATGCCACACCCTCCAAGAGTTTCCAAGAAAACTCTAAGTCTCCAAGAGTATGAGAGAGAGATAGAGAATAATGAGAGAGCTCCAAAGCTAAACTGACCAAGTCTTGCCCACTAATCCTCATAAGCTTTTTTATTAATGAGGCCTCTATTTTCTTCATTTTCCATTATTTTCCTTCAATTTCCTCCTCACATGCAACATGTGACCTTTCACCTTCCTTTTCTCCTAATTTCCATTATTTTCATAAATAAATGTGCCAAAATACATTTTTGCCTCTTTAATGCCTTAACCATTTCCTTTGCCAATTTCCTTAGCCATAAACAACCAAATGAACACCCCCAAGGATGTCGTACCCACCATTCAGATTGGAATACGTGTCCCATCATCTGTGGTATTTATATATTTTTTACATGGAATTTTTCACCAAGGCTGTTACGCTAAGCCACTTTGTCAGGGTTACTACTTAAGCCTATGCCCAGAACTGAGTGAAACTTCAAAAATTGATGAATAACATAGAAACAAATATTCTAAACTAAAAAATTGAACAAGGACTTGACCTGATCCCTCCCAACCAAGACATACATTGTGTCAAACACATGCTAAGCATTCAATCTACAGATCATGAATGCATATATGAATGTAGGGATATGAAACTTATATGAGGTTTAACAAGAAGGATTCATATCTTCTCAAAATAGCTGCCATAATAACATTTAGGTCATGCATTCATTAACCAAACATTCATTAATTAAAATGTGATAAGAGCCATACTTAAATATATCATAAAACCATGCTTATAACCAGCATATAACGAGATGGATAACAATGATAGAACAACCATTAAAGACACATAATAACAATTATAATTACTCATCAAAGACAAGAGAAACTTAGCTCTTATTTACCATATGCAAAAGTGATTCGGATCTTGGGGGGAGGCCCTCAAGATCTAAAAGATTGAAATGGATCTTGGGGGGGAGGCCCCCAAGATTTGAAAATTTGAAATTGCGAGAAGAAAAATAGTAGAATGCCCAATAAACAAAACCACAAAGAATTTTTTTATTAAAACAGATAATAACTATAAGGACTACATTGTGGTGGACAATTTGTGCTTTTACAAAATGCGACTTGTTACTTAAAGTATTTTTCAGTTACAATACCACGGGTCAATTCCATGGTTGAATGAATACCATGGGTAGATGTCACAATACCATGGGTCAATTCCATGGGTGGATTTCACAATACCACGGGTCAATTCCATGGGTAAATGAATACCATGGGTGCATGTCACAATACCATAGGAAAATACCATGGGTGGATGTCACTTATAATACCATGGGTGGATAAATACCATGGTTGGATGCCACTTACAATACCATGGGTAAATTCCATGGGTGGATGAATAACATGGGTGGATGAATACCATGGGTTGATGCCATTTTCCATTCGGATCATTCCTCCCTCCTTAAGAAGAAATGGTCCCCATTACATGAAGTTCCCTCCTGCGAAGCCTTTGTTGAATATGAAGAGCCACTGAATAGAAGGGTTTTATGTGGTTAACCCATAACCATGATGAACGTAGATCCGAGGATAGAGATACCCTGTAATGCTTGTGACCAACTATGATACTGATAGTGTGCGGCCTAGCAAATGGACTTCGATGAAGTGTGGGTTTGTGGATGACCCATAACCATGATGAAGGAAGATCCAATGATAGAGATACCCTGTAATGATTGTGACCAACTATGATATTGACAGTGTGGCCTAGAAAATGGACTTCGATGAAGTGTGGGTTTGTGGATGACCCATAACCATGAAAAACAAAGATCTGATGATAGAGATACCTTGTAATGCGTGTGACCAACTATGATACTAACAATGTGCGGCCCAGCAAATGGACTTCGATGACAAGGATTTTGTGCGATTGACCCATAACCGTGATGTTGGTTGTTGATGAAGTAGCAGGTGCCTATATAGCCTGGGGTGGAAGGGCATGTCTCCAAATAACCCAAGCCGAATGTTATTATGCTGAAACTGAAGAATGTGAAGTAGGTGCCTACTAAAGTGGGGTGGGAGGGCACGTCTCCAACGAGAACCCGCTTCGAATGCTTCTCCAGAATTAAAATGGACATAACTCGATCAATATAAATCAGAATATTTATTATAACCTATTTTTGGAAGCAGAAGGACATTTTTGCATCTTCCCATGTGCTGGAAATCCTTCTCTGGACAATCTAGATTCGTAGATTCACGTTGAAATTTTTCCATCGTCACAAAATTTCTAAAAAAATAGTTGATTTTAAATCAGCGATGTCTCCCACATCTAAACTCTGATTCAACCCTTTTTTTTTTGCGAAATTGGGTGATTTTTCAAGAGGAGCTCAGATCTACAATCCTTTTTCTGAAATTTTGCACAAAAAACTTCAAAAAATTATAGGAGAGTTGTCGTCCACCAGTTGTCGTCAGAAAAAAATAAATAAATAAAAATAAAATAATAAAATAATAATAATAATAATAATAATAATAAATAAAAAATAAAATAAAATAAAAATAAAAATAAATAAAATAAAAAATAAAAAATAAAAAATAAAAAATAAAATAAAATAAATAAATAAATAAATAATTCTACAACATAGCTGATTTTAAATCAGCGATATCTCCCTCATCCAGACTTTGATTCGGCGGATTGTTTTTTTTTTATTTTGGTATTTTTTTTGCAAGGAATCTAGATCTTTTTTTTGTAAATATTGCACCAAATGTTTCATATCTGATCTAAAAACTCGTCGCTCAAAAAAAAAATCCTGCAAAAAAATGGAAAAAAGAGAAATTCTTCCTGCTTGGCCCAAGAAAGTGCTATGTGGAAATCACAACGCGTGCTTGAAATTTGTTGAATATTGCTGCAAAATTTTGAAATCGAAATAGGCATGAAACCCTCATTCCCATGGAATCGTAACTTGCTTTGATACCACTGATCCAAATCTTAGGGGGAGGCCCTCAAGATCTAAAAGCTTGAAATGGATCTTTGAGGGGAGGCCCCCAAGAACTGAAAAATTGAAATTGTGAGTAGAAAAAGAGTAGAATTCCCAATAAACAAAACCACAAAGAATTTTTTTATTAAAACAGATAATAACTATAAGGACTACATTGTGGTGGACAATCTGTCCTTTTACAAAATGCGACTTGTTACTTATAGTATTTTTTAGTTACAATACCACGGGTCAATTCCATGGTTGAATGAATACCATGGGTGGATTTCATAATACCACGGGTCAATTCCATGGGTGAATGAATACCATGGGTGGATGTCACAATACCACAGGTAAATTCCATGGGTGAATGAATACCATGGGTGGATGTCACTTATAATGCCATGGGTGGATAAATACCATGGTTGGATGCCACTTACAATACCATGGGTAAATTCCATGGGTGGATGAATACCATGGGTTGATGCCATTTTCCATTAGGATCAAAAATCCAACTAAATCAAGGACTTCAACGTACCACCCAACCATAGATTGGCTGATCCAAATATTTCTTTTAGCCAATCATCCATGTGCCATATTCCAAGCACGAATGTTGGATCTCATGGGATAAACCAATTTGTAAACAACCAAGGTAATCCAGAGGTTAAACCACCTCCACCCTCACGATAACATGATCTCATCAAAACCGGTTCTGAGATCACAAAACCAAACCGGTCTTGGATGCCTCATAATTCATTCACCATCCCTTGAGGAATTTTCTTGTCTCCACCCACCTGTTGAGGGCTTCCCGTAGAAAACTATCTCCACCCCCAACCCTTGGTATTTTCCTGAAACCACCTCACCTAGATCCAAAACCTTATGGCAATCCAAATCTTAACCAAGAAGAATCCCATCACACCATGGTTATCCGAAAATGGAAAGACAAGGTTAAAAACCACTATCGAAACCCGACAAAACCCATGCCAATGACAATAAATGAACCAAATACACACATGCACATACCATACATGCCACAACTAGCTAGAATATCATACATGCAACCTATTACTTACAATTATTCCCACTGAAGTTGGTTGATCCAACCTTTCCTTGCTTGATCCTTGCTTTCCTTTACTTTACTTTTCCTTCCTTTTCTTTCCTTGTCCTTCCTTTTCTTGCTTGCTTTCCTTCTCCTCTTGGTGCTCTTCTCTCCTCTAAGACTAATTACAAAATTGAACTGACAAAAGGCTAAACCAACAAAAGCTGTGAACTGGTCCTCGAAAGCCTTTTTATTATTTATGCCTCTAATTTATTCGCTTTCCTTCCTTTTCCTTTAATTTCCTCCTCACATGCAACTTGTGACCTTTCACCTCCATTTTATCCTATTTTCCTTTATTTTCATAAATAAAATACCAATAATGCATTTTTGCCTTTTCAAAGCCTTTGCCATTGACTTTGCCAATTTCCTTAGCCATAATAAACCAAATGAACACCCACTAGGATGTTTTTCCCAACATTCAGCTTGGAATAAGTGTACCATGACCTTAGTCTTATTTTACCTTTCCTTTACATGAACTTTTAACTCGAGGATGTTACATTTTTCTTGGAAGGAATTGTAAGTTTATTGTTGTTTTTTCATTATTTTGCATGTGAATGAAATAATGCTAAGGATTCCAAATGTTTCGTGAATAAATACATATTGTTTATTAAAGACTTGGTAAAACTTTGCATGTTAAAAAGGTTCCTGCTTGAAACCATAGAAGAACTCCAAGTGCCTAGGGTTTTAAAAAAAGAAAATATATCCCCCTCCTGTCACTCCAATAAATTTTCATTTTCCTTTGAAATTTGCCCTAAAACTCCATCTACCGAAGTAGGAACAAGAACTGGCCAAGGTTATGTGATCAAAAATCATCAGAATAAAAATGTTTCCCTTTATTATAGATCTCCTTGGATATTTAAGGTGAAATTTTAGGGCTTTTCAAGGCAAAATTTAGGGTTGTTGAAGGGTTGAATTGCTTGTATGGTAGTCTTGGATGGATGTTTGTGGATAAAACTCTAGGGTTTTCCTCTATAAATCATTGAAACACAAAATATATCCTTTTATATGGTATAACTTCCCTAATTAGGGATGATTTCATCCTTCCCATGTGATTTTCTGTTGTAGAAACCCTAAACCCTAGCTTCAACTTGATGCTTATTTTGACGCTTTATCTTGTGCTTTTATTGATTTAATCCTTGATTAAAGCATTTATCTAACTCCTACATGTCTAGATACTCATTTATCATTGGAAAGATTCAATAACCCCTAGATTTTTAGTGGTCCTTGTCTAGCTCAGGGTTAGTATACTTGTTCCTTTATATAGAAGGTTTTAACATATCCCATCATTAAGGTATATTTCCCTAGCATACTTATATCACCTAGATCCCTCCAATTAGAATACCGATATGAAATTAAACAGGAACACAACAAATTACAAATATAATCATAAACACATAGATGCAGCAGAAAAAGACTTCGTTTCATTAATAGAAAAATATTGAACTATGCTTACAAACATAATGGAAATAAGATAGCTCGGGCGATGGTAGCTTATCTCTGAGAAGAGATGTGATGGCTACATGCCTCTTAATTATGTTACAATGAGGCTCAAGGGCCTATTTATTATTGGAAAACATGAGAAACCCTAAACAACCAAAACCCTAACCCCAGGAGATGTAACACCAAGAGTTTGTGGGCCCCGTTGGGGTTAGTTGGGCAGCCAAGTTCCCAAGGTCGTAACTTGCTCATATTATCTCCATTTGGCACATACAATACCTTGTTAGAAAGGTATATTCGAGTACTATAGGTTTCACCACAAGCCACTCCCTATGGCTATGAACCTATTGTAGACCCCAAAAAAAATCCGTTTAGGGGGTCAAAACTGCTCTGGAAGTTCAGGACCCGAAAAACTGCTAAAAATAGTAAATGCTGAAATAAACAAGGAAACATATGAAACTGACTGGGGGGTCTAGGTAGAAAGGTGGGTGGACACCAATATCCACCTGGATCACTCCTCCCCTCTTAGGAAGTAATGGTCCCCCATGAGGTGAGGAAATTTAAGTTGACCTTGGTCCTTGGTGAACCACTTGCCCTGGTGAAGGAGTTGGCCTGCTTTGACAAATAGATATAATTGTATCCTCTGTTGGCGAGTGTTCTTCATCTATGGGTCCATGATTTTATTAGTTGTGGAATGTTCCATGCAATCCAAGTTGGGCTATGTTAGTGTGAGTTGTTCTGCAATGTCAGATTTGTCCAACAATGATGGAAAGTATGGACGAAGGCAATCTACATTGAACACTTGGTGTAGACCAAGAAACGGTGGGAGGTTGATCTCAAAGGCATTATCACCGATGACCTTGGTGATGGTGTATTGCCCATATCGAAGCGGGAGAAGCTTGTGTTGGGGTCCAGCAAGGCGCTCCTTCTGCAAATGTAGCCAAACTTTGTCGCCCACCTACAACTTGTACAACACTCGATGTTGATCATGGCGATGCTTGTACTTAGCATTGGCTCTATCCAATATATCATGGACCTATTGGAGGATGTGTTGAATGCGCTCAATGAAGTTGTTATCCTTTCAGCTTCAGACTAAACGTGAGCCGAATCTACCTGAGTGGTTGCAAATGGTATGGCCACATTAATGGGGCATAATGGTTGAAATCCCAACCCTACCTGAAAGGGGTTGTGCCCTGTTGAGCTATGGAGAGCTCTGTTGTAGTTGTGTTGGACATAGGGGATACTTTCATCCCACATGCGTGGATGCTTCAAGTTGTACATGTGCAGAATGTGTATGATCATCATGTTGACAACCTCTATTTGGCCATCCTTTTTGTGATGGAAAGTTGTGGACTTAGTAAGTTTTGTATCCATCATTGACCAGAGACTTGAAAAAAATGCACTCAGTAATCTGCTGTCCCTATCTGAGACAATGGACCATGGGATCCCAAAGTGTACTCACACTCACCCAAAGAAGAGCTTAGCAGTGGCCTATGTTGTGGTACTCTTCTTGCAGACCGCCATGATGGCCATCTTAGAGAATCTATCGATGACCACGAAAGCGCAATCGTTGTCGTGCTTAGTAGAAGGAAGGCCCGACATGTAATCCATGGAGACAAATTCCCGAGGTCAGCTAGGAGTAGGTAAAGGAGTATACATGCCTTTCTTATTGATGGTCGGTTTGGCAATGGCGCAGGCAGTGCAAGACATAATGTACCTTCCAACGTACTAATGAAGTTTCGGCCAATAAAAATACTTTTTCAATACCACCACTATTTTCTCTACGCTGAAATTTCTAGTGACCCGACTATATTGCACCTCCAAAATCATCTTGGCACACTCACTTGAAGGAATACAGATATGTCCCAGGTGGCATAACAGTGCATCCTGAAGGTGAAAATTTGGAACTTCCTTCCCTTCCAGGAGTGTCTGGTATATGTTGTCAAATTCTAGATTGCTCTTGTAAAGATGTGGCCACCCCGATGTCTCGTGCCCACGAGAGTCAAGCACAATGATCAGCACCATGACCGGTGGTCGGTTGAGGCAATTAGCAACTTTATTGGTGTTGCCCTTCTTATACTTAACGTTCAAATGGAACTATTGCAGATAGGTGGTCCATTTCTGAAGGCAATCGTTTGCAACTTCCCTTGTGTCTGTATGAACTGTAGAGGTCGGTGATCTGTGTGGATGACTGTTTCCTTCCCCAAAATGTAATGCTTCCATTAACTGCAGGCCTGCACAATGGAATACATTTTTTTGTCGTAAGTAGGGTACTTTTAGACTGTGTCTGAAAGTGTCTCATTATGGTAAGCCACTGGATACCCATGTTGAGTATGAACCGCACCAATAGCATAGGTGGAAGCTTCTGTCTTAATCTCAAATGGTTGTTGCAAGTCTAGTAATGTGAGCGCTAGTGTAGAACAAAGGCGATTCTTCAACTTGGAGAATGCTTTTTGTTGGGTTTCCGACCAAAAAAACTTTCCTTTCGCTCCTCCCTTGGTGACTTGACTTAAAGGCCAAGCGATATGAGAGAACCCCAACATGAACCTATGGTAGAAATTGGCAAGACCCAAAAAGTTGCAAAGCTCTATTAGAGTAGTTAGGACTAACCAATCCCAAATGACTTGTATCTTTGATGGTTCCACATGTACACCCTGCTCATCAATGATGTATCCCAAATATTGAACCTGGGTCATGCCAAAGGTGCATTTCTCCAAGTTTGCACACAACTTGTGTTGTCGTAGGGTTTGAAGGACCTTTCGAATATGGTGGAGGTGCTCTTCCCAACTCTGGCTCAAGATCAATATTTCATCTAAATACACCACCACAAATTCGTCGCGAGATGTCATCCATCAATCTCATGAAGGTTGCAAGGGTGTTCGTCAATCCGAACGGCATGACCAACCATTCGAAAAGGCCTGCCTTGGATTTGAAGGAATCTTCCACACATCGGAGGGTTCTGCTGAAGGAAATGTAACTAAGTTTGATCTTCATAAATGTACTTTTTATATTTGTATTTATTCAAGAAAATAAGTGTTATTTTTATAATATATGTCAATGAGTTTCTTGCTCATTTAAATAGGTCTAGCACAAGTTAAAGTGTTATAGGTGAGTCAAAGAGTCAAAATAAAATGTTGAAGACCTTAAGGGCATATTGCACCATGTATATGTGTGTATAGAGTTCAAATTATACTCCTCCAAGCAAATTCAAGTCTCCTCCAAAGAAAAGACACCTCCAAAGTAGCAATTCGAGCTATATATGTCAAGTTGGCCTAAGGACAACAAGTCAGCCTCAAGTCGGCCTAAAGGAGGGACAATCCTCTATATATAGAGGTTGTCTATTCCCTCTCAATGCAAAGCAATCAAGCTTTGAAATTAGCGAAGGTAGAAGTCAAGAAAGTGAATGAAAAAGGTAAGTCTAAGGGTCTCCAAGATAAGCAAAGAAAGGAGGAAGAAGACCGAAGTTTTGGGGTTGTTCTAAAGGTTAAACATAGTCACATGTGCGAGAAAAAGGAGGCTTCTCTACGGTCATATCTGTTAGGATATTCCGACACATAGGAAATAGTTAAGTACAACTTGGTCTAGTATAGAGTTAGGTAAAGTGTGTTTCTTTATCGTTGTACATTTTGTAACTTACAATCCGATGGTCACGATATGTAGTGATCCGACGGTTCATTCTCTCCTCGGTATTACCAACACTTGATCCATGGCTTGACACCCGATTGGTCCATGATTTCTATTTAAAGCGCATGGAGGGTCATTTGTAGGGTAATCCGTGCATGAGAGAAGCATATGTAAATTTTCATTCTTTTATTAATAAATTGCCTGAAGTGGTCGCGTTGGCTCAGGCCGTGGACTGTTTCCCTCTTTGAGGGTTTTAACCACGTCAAAAATACTGGTGTATTGATCTGTGATCTGGTTGTGAGTGGTGTCCTTTGGTGTTCTGTCTGAGGAACTTACCCTGTAAATTCCTACATGGTATCAGAGCTATTTGAGGGCGGCATCCGTTGGTGATCCAAATCTGAAGCCGGTAGAACTGCATTCGACTGTCGTTTCCTAGATCTACTGTTTCTGACTGCTTTCGGGCCGAGAGGACTACTCTGTTGTGTTGGGAGCATCTGTTCCAGTGAGGAACCCCTTTCATTTCAGGCGAAAAGGTTTCCAGTAGCCCTAGCTGCGTCATTTTTAAGATCTGGAGGTATACAATGTTTATTTGCAGTTTACAATTATTTTCTCTCTGTTTATTTTGGTTTTGGTTTATTTAGCCTTTTTTATTACTGGATCTATACCTTTCATTTCTGTGTATGCTCTTTGCCCTGCGACTCTGTGTGATCTGGGCAAATCAGAAACAAAAAGGAAGGATTTTTCTCATGCGTATGCTCTTTTCCCTGCGCCTTAGTGTGATCTCGGAAAATCAGAAACATTGAGAAAAATATTTAGTTTCTGGCTAAAGCTAACTTTGAGCCACAAGGTTCATTTTTGAAAATATTTAGTTTTTCGGCTAAAGCTAACTTCGAGCTGTAAGGTTCGTTTTCTTTGCATGTCCGTGTTGGGTTTTGTGTTTTTTGTTTTGTAGGGAAAAAGAGCTTTCTCAAAGCAAGCACGCAACCCAAAGCACCCCCCCCCCTCTCTCTCTCTCTTAAATTTTTTGTATAGCTCAATTGGTTCAAAGCTATTTTAAGAGAGTAGAGGTCTTGGGTTCAAGTCTCCATTTTTTGGGGGCAGACTTTTTCATTTCCGCACATTCCCGCACTTCGTCGGCAACTTCATCAAGTTTTTTTCAAAAAGCCATAACTTCTTCATCCGGAAGCCGTTTTCAGAGCCGTTTTTTTTAATCCAGCCTAATTTTCGAGATCTATCCATTGGAACACTTAGTTTCAGCATCTTTAGCTTCATTTTCCGTTGAAATGGAAAGTCAATACCAAGTTACCCTTGACAGCACCAACTACTTCCAATGGTTGGCCTACATTGAGGATTTACTTAGAAGTAAAGGTCTCTACAGAATAGCCTCAGGCCAAGAAAAGAAACCGAAGGATGAAGACAAGGCTGCTAAATGGGCAAATAGGAAAGATCAAGCATGTGGATTGATAGGGATGTCTATTTCTCCAGATCTTAGATTCCATATTGCAGAACTTGATACTCCTGATGAAGCAATGAAACAAATCAATAAAGTTTTTGGGATTAAAAATGAACTTAGAGCCCATCAACTTGAAAATGAGTTGCTTACATTGGACCCTAATAATTTTTCTTGCATTGAAGATTTCTTGTCCAAGTTCAAGACCCTTAGATATCTCTTGGAAGGTGTTAAAGTTAAGAAAGAAGATAGTAACCTTATCTATTCCATTCTTACAAAGTTGGGACCAGCCTACTCTGTGTTTGTTTCCACCTTCCATTCTAAAAGAGAAGCCTTCATTTCTCAAGGAACAGACTACAAGTCCCCTTCCTTTGACTCTTTTTGTGATTCTTTAATAAGAGAACAAGAAAAACTCTTACACCTTGGTCTTCTTAATCTTGGAAACTCTTCCAAGAAAGCGTTAGCCGCCCAGCAGCAACCAAATTCAAAGAATCCTAAGAAGTCATATCCTAAAAAGAATGGTCCTAAACCAAACAAGGGTCCTAAGCAATCTCAGCCTCAAAATGAAAAATCATTTCAACAAAATGATAAGACAAATAAAAACAAATGGAAGAAGACTAATAGACATTGCAACTTTTGTAATCGAGATGGCCACTTAGAATCCAAATGCTTTAAGAAGATGGAAGCCTTGGAAGCAGCGATGAAGAAACATAATATCCATGTGGAGCATTCTTCAACTTCAACTTCATCTTCAGGAATGGCACTTTCTGCATGTGGTTGTCAATCATCTCGGTCTGGTTATGCATTAAATGTATCTTCTTCTTCTCATTCTCATGAGTGGCTCATTGATTCTGGAGCTTCTTATCACATGGCCAAAAGCAAAGCCATGTTTTCTTGTTTAAATGATTGTAACACCAAAAATATATATGTTGGTGATGATAGATCTCTTAGTGTTGTAAGGACTGGAACTGTTCATCTAGACAATGGTCAGTTTAATGATGTATTATGTGTTCCAACCTTATCCTGCAACCTTCTATCTGTATATCAAATAACTCATTCAGGTGAAGGTAAAATCGTTGAATTTTCACCTCATGATGTTGTAATCAAGGACTTAAGAGATCCTAAAAAGATTTTAGCTACTGGCATTGCTGATGATTCTACAAGGTTGTATAAGTTTCACAACTTTGGGTCATCAAATCTTCCCTCAGTATTTGTTGCTCATAACGATGAAGTGAGCAAACTTTGGCATGAGCGATTTGGTCACTTAAACTATCGCTCCCTTCAGCATCTATGTAAAGAAAATATGGTGACAGGTCTTCCTATGGTATCTTGCAGAGATGGTGTTTGTTCCGGATGTGTACTCGGAAAACATCGTCGGGACAGTTTTGAAAAACGTGCCTCTTGGCACGCCTCAGCCCCTTTACAGCTTGTGCATAGTGATTTATGTGGTCCACTTCCAGTTGTGTCATTCTCTGCCTGCAAGTATTTCTTAACTTTCATTGATGATTTCTCCAGACGCACTTGGGTATACTTCTTAAAACTCAAGAGTGAAGTATTTAACACATTTTTGGCCTTCAAGGCCTTTGTTGAAAAACAATCTGGACATCAAATTCTTAAGCTAAGATCTGATAATGGCGGAGAATATGTTAAAAACACATTCATCAACTTTTGCATTGAGAATGGAATTCAAATGCAACATACTGTTCCATATACTCCACAACAAAATGGTGTAGCTGAAAGGAAGAATCGCACCTTAAAGGAAATGGCTAATTGTATGCTACAATCTAAAGGACTTGGTCTTAGTTTTTGGGCAGAAGCAATTAACTGTGCAAATTACATAATAAATCACACTCCTACTAAGGCTTTAAAGAATATCACTCCAGAAGAAGCATGGAGCTCAATCAAACCAGATGTAAGTCACTTTCGTGTTTTTGGAAGTGAAGCGTGGGCCCATATTCCAGATGAAAAGCATAAAGCTTTAGAACCTAAGAGTGAAAAATGTACTTTTGTTGGATATTCTGAAGATGTCAAAGGCTATAGACTTATTCCATTTAAGTCCAAAAATGTTATCATTAGAAGAGATGTAAAATTTGATGAAAATATATTGGCCTGCGAGCCTAGTCCGGCGGATGTGCCACCTCTCCCTATCTCTTCTACTTTTGAAAACATTTCTTCTTCAGATGATGATAGTGAGGATGACAATCCTCCCCCACCTTCTCAGGATCCTCCTTCAGATCCTCAGCTTCCAAAACGGGTCCGTGCTACTCGGGATGCAGCAGGTGATCTTGTCGGTGATCCTACAGATCAGCGACATACACGTTCTCAGTTCGAGAGAGCCTCTTCTTTACTGGCTCAAGCTCCAGTAAATTATGATCCTGACACCTTTGCAGAAGCTTTAGGCCATCCAGATTGGGAAGCAGCTATGAATGAAGAATATCATTCATTACTGGCAAATGATACATGGGATCTTGTTCCTCTACCAAAGGGACGAAAACTTGTTAGATGCAAATGGGTTTATAGAACCAAGTATGGACCAAATGGGAAAGTTGATAAACATAAAGCTCGTCTTGTTGCTAAAGGTTTTTCACAGGTTGAAGGCATTGACTACACTGAAACCTTCTCCCCTGTTGCCAAAATGAACTCTATCCGCCTTGTTCTTTCCCTTGCTGCCTCGTTCAAATGGGAAGTCCATCAGATGGATGTTAAATCTGCCTTCTTGCATGGGGACTTGCATGAAGAAATCTATATGGAACAACCCATTGGCTTCATAAAAACAGACTCCAGCCTTGTATGTTGACTTAATAAATCCCTTTATGGTCTCAAGCAAGCTCCTCGGGCTTGGTATGCCAAAATGGATAGATTTCTTTTAGAATCTGGCATTTCTAGGTGTCATTCTGACAATACTGTCTACACCAAGAAAGTGGGCAACTCTCTTATCATCCTTGTTCTTTATGTTGATGATCTTATCCTTACTGGTAGTGATCCCAACCTTATAAACCATGTGAATTCTAGCCTTAAAAGGAAATTTGAAATGACAGACTTAGGACACTTACACTATTTTCTCGGTCTTCAAGTCTTGCAATCCAAGGAGGGTATTTCCCTTTCCCAGTCCAAGTATGCTTGTGATATTCTACGTCATTTTCACATGGAAGACTGTAAGCCAGCCCCTTCTCCCTTTCAGTCTGGAGTCAAACTTTCAGTCACTTGTACTTCTCCTGAAGTTGATGCTACCTTATACCGTCAACTTGTAGGAAAACTTTTGTATCTAACCCATACTCGTCCTGACCTTTCCTTTGTTGTTGGCCTTGTTGCTCGGTTTATGCAAAACCCACGTGAAAGTCATTGGAAAGCAGCTAAAAGAATACTTCATTATGTTCGAGGTACAGTTCAGTTTGGGATTCATTACAGTGCTGAAGCAACTCCTCTATTGGTTGGTTTCACTGATTCTGATTGGGCTGGTGACCCTGATGATCAGAAGTCTACTGCAGGTTATGTGTTCACTCTTGGTTCAGGACCTATTACATGGGCTTGCAAGAAACAGGGTGCCATTTCTCTTTCATCAACAGAAGCAGAGTATCGTGGTGCCGTAGAAGCTAGTAAGGAAGCCTTGTGGCTTCGTCAGATCCTGTCAGAGTTTGGCTTTCATCAGCAGCATCCGACTACACTTTGGTGTGATAATCAAAGGGCCATTCAACTATGCAAAGATATAGTCCAACATCAGCGCAGCAAACACATTGAACTGCACATGCACTTCATCGGAAAGCTCATTCACGACCATGTTCTTGAAGTGCAATATTGTTCAACAGATGATCAAGTTGCAGACATCTTCACAAAGGCTCTCACAGAGGCGAAGTTCACTAAACTTCGATTTATGGTTGGAGTTCAGGAAGTTGTCACTAAGGGGGGATAGGCTCTAGTGCCTCCTTCCTTCTCCTATTGTGTCATATTTGTAAATCCTTCAATCCTATCCCAAGTTGTTCTTAAGGGGGGATGTTAGGATATTCTGACACATAGGAAATAGTTAAGTACAACTTGGTCTAGTATAGAGTTAGGTAAAGTGTGTTTCTTTACCGTTGTACATTTTGTAACTTACAATCCGACGGTCACGATATGTAGTGATCCGATGGTTCATTCTCTCCTCGGTATTACCAACACTTGATCCGTGGCTTGACACCCGATTGGTCCATAATTTCTATTTAAAGCGCATCGAGGGTCATTTGTAGGGTAATCCATGCATGAGAGAAGCATATGTAAATTTTCATTCTTTTATTAATAAATTTCCTGAAGTGACCGTGTTGGCTCAGGTCGTGGATTGTTTCCCTCTTTGAGGGTTTTAACCACGTCAAAAATACTGGTTTATTGATCTGTGATCTGGTTGTGAGCGGTGTCCTTTGGTGTTCTGTCTGAGGAACTTACCCTGTAAATTCCTACAATATCAGCATAAGCATATCAATCATGTATCTCTCATTGTTTGGGCTATATCTTAGGCCTATAAGGCTTCTAAAGGTTAAACATAGTCACATGTGCGAGAAAAAGGAGGGCTCTCTGCGGTCATATCAGCATAAGCATATCAGTCATGTATCTCTCATTGTTTGGGATATATCTTAGGCCTATAAGGCTTCTCACTCAAGCGAAGGAGTCCCTCCCTCAAGCGAAGATAAAAGGAGCCTAAACTACAAGCTAACCTATCACATGTGTGAGAATTCAAGGTTGTTGTACAGTCATATCAATTTTCATATACATCTCAAGAAGTGTTTCGTTAGAGCAAGGAAAGGGCGTCTCCATAAGAAAAGGACATCACCAAGAAAAATATGATATGCAGGAAAGCTAAGATGGAGCAATAAAGGCCACACCAAGGACAACCGAATGAAGCTAAGATGATCAAAGGAGAATCAAGATGAGGTATGTATGCATCAAAGTTTAGTCATGTTATCATTTGTATATTATTGATTCATGGGAATGGTTCTATAACATGATCAAGTAGGAAAGAATATCTTTCACCAATGACATGCTCGAAGGCATGTACTGCAATGCAATAAAGGTCAACAAAAGGATATGCTCACATAAGGAGTATAATATTGCTGACTAAGAAGAAAGAAGAAATGTTGACTAGTCCAGGAAGCAAGCAATGAAGAAATTCTCTCAAGGAGCATAAGATGGTTGATCAATTTATCCAAAGAGAAGCAAATGAAGAAAGATATCAAGCATGTGAAGAACACCATGATCACTGAGAATCACTATCTTACAAAATACTTTGAAGATATCTCCCGAAAGAAAGCCAAGACAAATATTACAAAAGAAGGAAGGACCTTTGACACCTATGAAGGCCTTGGAGATATGAAAGATGCAGATAATTGATTATACTATATAAATATGTCATGATGAAGAAGCCATCCAACAAAAGAAAAATCAGTGTTGAAGCAATATTAGGATGAAGTCATGATGGGCTACTAGGTCGAAGCATGTAAAAAATAAAGTACAACAAAGCATCCATGAGAAGTATATTCCAAAGCATGGACAGATGACAAAGGAGTAGCCAAGTGACAAGAAAATCTAATGTAAGACAATAAAGACACTTTCCATGAATGAAGTAATGACATGACAAACCAGGAAGGAAAGTGATCGATGGATGGTTCCATACCTAGAAGAAGTTCGACCAAAGTCTTCATGAGATCAAAGAAGGGAAGAAGATCAAACAGCTGAAGGACCAGTGGAGAAGAAGTTGTTGATGAATGAAAGAGTCCCTTGTTAAGAGGGATCTTTGACAAGTCCCTGATCAAGAGGGAGTTTTGGATCACCCCTGATTTCAAAGGAGTGACAATTGTGTGTTTCCATTTCATGGGTCATGCACTAAACAAGGACTAACAGTCGTAATTCTAGATGAAGGCCATGAATGGAAATGTAGACACAAAATAGACACAACATTCTTGTCTTCACATCGGAAGAAAGAATGGGGGGGTTGGGTAATCATCTAGCATCTGATACTCTTTGAGGATGTGTAGGGAATCCAAGACAAGGGTAGGCAAGAGGACTGATATTCTTTTAGGGCTAGGAATCCAAGACAAGAACAGTCCTAGAAGGTCATACTCAGAGAACACCCGGGTGGGTATGTACCTTGAGAAACAATAATGAAGGTGTCTATAAATAATTGATCTCGCCAGATTTATTGAGAGATAGAGCTATCAATCAAGACCTTGCTATGGAAACAATGTTGGTTATTATGATGCTATAACATATGGATAGCAAATCTGCTTTCTCTTATGTGAATTCTTCAAGATTGATAATATTCAAGCACCCTGTAATGTTGTATGAATACCTCCCTAGTTAAGAGGGAGTGTTGAAGGAAATGTAACTAGGTTTGGTCTTCATAAATTTACTTTTGATATTTGTATTTATTTAAGAAAAGAAATATTATTTTTATAATTTATGTCAATGAGTTTCTTGCTCATTGAAATAGGTCTAACACAAGTTAAAGTGCTATAGGTGAGTCAAATAGTCAAAAGAAAATGTTGAAGGCCTTAAGGGCATGTTGCACCATGTATATGTGTGTATAGAGGTCAAAAGATACTCCTCCAAGCAAATTCAAATCTCCTCCAAAGCAAAGACACCTCCAAAGAAGCAATTTGAGCTATATATGTCAAGTCGGCCTAAGGACAGCAAGTCAACCTCAAGTCGGCCTAAAGGAGGGACAATCCTCTATATATAGAGGTTGTCCACTCCCTCTCAATGCAAAGCAATAAAGCTCTAAAATTAGTGAAGGTAGAAGTTGAGAAAGTGAAGGAAAAAGGTAAGTCTAAGGGTCTCCAAGATAAGCGAAGAAAGGAGGAAGAAAAACGAAGTTTTGGGGATCTTCTAAAGGTCAAACACAGTCACACGTGCGAGAAAAAGGAGGCCTCTTTGTAGTCATATCAGCAACATAATATCAGTCCCATATCTCTCAGTGTTTGGGCTAGATCTTAGGCCTACAAGGCCTCTCACTCAAACGAAGGAGTCACTCCCTCAAGAGAACATAAAAGGAGCCTAAACTACAAGCTAACCTATCACACATGCGAGAATTCAGGGCTCTTATACAGTCATATCAGTTTGAATATATATCTCAAGAAGTGTTTCTTTGGAGCAAGGAAAGGGTGTCTCCATAAGAAAATAACATCACCAAGAATTAAAGAACGAACATCTCATCTAGGAGCTCACATAAGCAAGGTCTATCACTCGTTGCTAAAAGAAGTAGGAGGACGGAGTTCCAGGGAACAAAGAGCCTGAAAAAGGAGGATGAAGTGTCGGGAAAACAAAGTTCCGAAAGAAGGAAGGACTTGACTTGTGCTTGGAGGATATTCTAGTCAAGGGTCTAGGGTTTGGCATTGATCAAGAAAGAAGCTTCAATAAGAGAAAACTTACCGAAGGGTTTTCCTCTCAAGAGAAGAGAGGCTTTGGCCCTGGTAGAGAGCCAACAGCTTGTGTTCTTTTTTTATGTTTTTATAGAATCTTGATGAAGCACACATACATACATTAATAAGCAAAGAAGAAGATTTAGCGAACAAATACAAATTGGAAAAATACTTCACAAATTTTTATCTTGTCACAGAGAATCACTCTACATATAATTGCCCTAGATTATTCAACAAGTTCGATAGCACCTAGTGATAACCTGACTTCAAGTCAATCTTGCTGAAATATTTGTCCCCTTTAAGCTGGTCCAAAAGGTCATCAATCCGCAGGATTGGGTACCTATTCCAGATAATGATCTTGTTCAGTGCCCGATAGTCAATACAAAGCCTCCAGGTCCCATCCTTCTTTTGTACCAATACAATCGGGCTCCCACAAGGTGGTGAGCTTGGCCTGATGTGCCCTTTATACAATAGTTCCTGAATCTTCCTCTTGATCTCATTGTTCTACAGAACATAGAGTCAATAGATCGGTCCATTGGATAGCGACGCGCTCGGGATCAGATCGATGGAGTGCTTGACCTGACAGTGCAGAGGTACCCCTATGGGTGAGGCGAAAATATCCCTGTACTCCTCCATGACCTTGTCCATTTGTTGTTGTTGTGCAGAGGAGCCCTACCTAGAAGTCGTGGCCACAACCTTCTTCTTGCCCTGGGGGTGAATCATAAGGAAAAAAAATTCCTAGTCTGGGAAATGATCTTACTGCATTGCTTTGCAGTGATCAAAGAGATGGCAGTAGGTAGGGCTACCTCTGGTATCCTGTACAACTTATTAGCCAAAGTAATAATCATAGAGCAAGGTCTAGACTCATATACAACATGTTGCTTCCACAAGTATGGTTGTCCTAACAATACATCACAAACTTCAAGAGGAGAAACGTCACACAATACCTCATCCGTGAAGGGCTTGATGTTGTAGGGAAGGTAGCACTGCTAGCTGACATGAAGATCTCGTCCTTGGTGAAGCCACCTGATGGTGTACGGATGTGGATGTACTGTAGTCTTTAGGCCTAGTCGCTTCACAACCTCTACTGAAATGAGGTTCTTTTGGCTCCCGCTATCGACAATGAACTGCAGCAAAAAACCCTTCACCCACATCTGTGAGTGGAAGAGGCGTTCCCCCTCCTCTGGACCTTCAGGCACAATCTTATGGATCTTGGTGGTGGCGATGGTAGCACTGGACTCCGCATCAATGATCTGCTTCCCTTTGTCAATTCCCTTATCAGGTTTTGATTCAAATTCGAAACCTTCATCGAATTTGGAAGCCTTTAGCTCGACCACCAGTGACTGCTTGGCCTGACACTCACTTGTATTGTGAGTGGAGCTATTACGGAACTCACACCATTTTCATGTGTCCTCCTTCATCTTCGTGGTGTTTTTATTTGCTTGCGGCTTCAACGGGTTGTCCAGGGTATCCCCGCCTTGGCTTTGTCCTTTGTTATGTGGTTTGGGGGAACCTTTTCCTTGCTTTGGATTTGCAAATCCAAAGTCTCACTTCTTACGTTTAAATTCTACTCAATCTTAAGAGTGTACCGATACGTCGTGCCAAGCGAGGAAATGTCCAGGAACTCCATCTCATCCTGGATGTACTTGTGTAGATAGTTGCGGTACTTGAGCACAAAATGTCGCTCAGTATCCTTGATACCCAGCTTCGTGCGAAGGGTATGGAAAATATTTGTGAACTCTGGCACATCTTGGTTCATTCCCTGCTATAGCATGGTCCGCTTTATGTATTTGTCTTCATAGCTCCCGAAGGGGTAATATTGTTCCTTGATGACATCTCGCAAAGAATTCCAAGTGGGTGTGGCTGAAAATAGCGAGGGTTCACTCTCATCCTTTTGTTCACAGTAGGTTTCCCACCAATCATTTACATGTGGGGTGTCTTTGAGAAGTGAAAAAGTAATCTTTTCCCGATTGGAAAAGTCATGAACTAAAAAATATCCTTCCAACAGATTTAACTATTTATCTACGGCGTCTGCATCTATCATGCCTTTGAATATGGGAATATCGAAGTTAACTTGTAACTTAAAAGGAGTGGCACCTCAAGAGTGGTTGTTGGATGAAGATTCATCACCTATGGGTAGTCGTCAAAGGATCTGGGAAAAGTTATCCATCATCACGTCCCTTTATCACTCGAGGTCTTCCTCGAGCAACATTTTGAAAGGATCTCCTACCCCCTCGTCATTCATTTCTTTCGCTATGGGAGGTTGTCGGTTTTTACGAGGCTGATCTTGCAATGGTTCAACCAAATCAAGCCCTAACTCCTTATACCCTGACCTCGTTGGGGACATGCAAAGAAAAATAGAGAAAGAGAATACCGCTCTGATACCACTGATCCAAACTTAAACAGGAACACGACAACTTATAGATATAATCATAAACACAGAGATGTAGCAGAAAAACACTTCATTTCATTAATAGAAAAATATTGAACTATGCTCACAAACAGAATGTAAATAAGATAGCTTGGGCAATGGTAGCTTATCGATGAGAAGAGATGTGATAGCTACATGCCTCTGAACTGTGTTACAATGAGGCTGAATGGCCTATTTGTTATTGGAAAACATGATAAAATCCTAAACAACCAAAACCCTGACCCCAGGAGATGTAACACCAAGATTTTGTGGGCCTTGTTGGGGTTAGTTGGGCAGCCAAATTCACGGGGTTGTAACTTGGTCATATTATCTCAGTTTGGCACGTATGATACCTTGTTGGAAGGTCTCACCGAGTAATACAAGTTTCACTACAAGCCCCTTTCTACAGGCTAAAAAAAAACAAAACAAAACAAAACAAAACAAAAAACAAAAAGCAAAAACAAAAAACCAAAAAACAAACAAACAAACAAACAAACAAACAAACAAACAAAACAAACAAACAAACAAAAACAGAACAAAAAAAAACAAACAAACAAAAAACAAAACAAAAAAAACAAACAAACAAACAAACAAACCGTTTAGGGGGTCAAAACTGCTTCGGAAGTTCAAGACCCGAAAAACTGCTAAAAAGAGTAAATGCTGAAATGAACAAGGAAACATATGAAACTGACTGGGGGATCTAGGTGGAATAGGCAGGTGGCCACAAAAATCCACCTAGATTAAATACCCTTATAGGTAAATAAAGGGAAGCCTCCCTTGTTGTGAAACTCCACTAAACAAGAGAATGAGTAATTTTTAAGTGACAGTGGCAATCCTTCCTCAATGTTTCTACAAGATCTGGCACTCACTTCATTAGACCCCTCACAAGGCTTACTATATTTTGCAGCAATATGACCAATCGAACTTATGAAGTGGGGGACCAAGTATTTATTCATATCCGAACAAATAAGAGCACCATTCAGTTTTGGAAAGGGACGAATTTTTCACCCCAATTTTTAGGACCTTTTAGGATCAAAGAGAAAATTGGACCATTTACATATCATCTTGTATTGCCATCCCACTTTCATAAAACTCATGGTGTTTTTCATGTATTTGTTTTACGACATTATGTTTATAATGAATATCAAAAAGTGAATTGGAGGGAAATGCACGTATCATACATGCCAACAATTCTAGTCGAACCATTAGGCATATTTATATGTGTTACTATTATATGCCTAAATGAGAACTAACCTACAAGTTGGAAGGGGTTTGTGTAATAGCTAGAGATCCATGCTATTAACTATTTGATGTCGAGACATCAAATTAGTAATGATGTGATGTACATTATTCTATTAATTTTTTATTAATTTATATGCGTTGTTATGACATTGGGTAAGATGCAGATCGCAAGTAACAAGACTGCCCAACTGAATAATTCAATGACAATCATCTAGAACGAGTGGTTCGTGTTAGGGTATTGACCCTAGTTCTTTAAGGAGGGGTGGAGGTGCTTCCCACCATGTAACCTCCAAAACTAGAGTCATGGGAGGTCTGTGGTGAACACACTCCCCAAGATGTGTGATGTCGACTACTAGTTACCTACTGGGGAAGTTAGGTCGATATAGTCGACGCTTCTTCCATTTTGGTTGTATCATTGTTTAGATCAAGTATAGTCAATTCCATAGTATAATTCAATAGAGGACGAATAATATGGAAGTAGAAATAAATTAGGGAGGATGGGAGTATATTGATTAGCTGTGAACTCTAGATGGGAGGTGAATTCTTCTTATGCTTTTACTTAGTTTTAGTTATTGCACCTTTCTCATTATTTTGATTATGTTTGATTGTAATTTTACTCCTTGACTGTTGTATCCTCTTAACTCAAATTTCAGGATGAATATTTTTGAAGGAGGGATATATTTAATGCCTAATCACTTACCCTATTATGCTACACCAGATTGTAAGCCTACCCACTATGAGATGTCTTGGCGTGATAGATCATCTTAGTGTTATTAGTATATGTATGTTGTATGTGTATGCTAGCTACATACCCACAGCTCGCACAAATACACCAATATTTTATGCCCTATTAATTCTAGATGATTGATTAATGGTTAATCTTGATTAATGCTTAATTAAATAATTAACATTTAATCCATATTAATAAATGATTATGATTTAGATTGTATTATGATAAATTTAATATTTTAATTAATTAAGATTCTTACAAATCCATTGATTCGACTGACCCTTAAAAGTTTATTTTATTTTTATTAATTTTTATTGCATTAAAAGGGTGGGTGAATGATTTGACCACCCAAAGTATTAATTAGGGGGAGTGAGGCAGGCACAAGAGATAAGGTGGGGGTGGCTTGAGGGTCATAAAGGGAAATTAGGTGGCAATAATTTTTTTTTGGGGGGTGAGGGGGGAATATTTTGGACCTCACAGAAAACAAGTACAAGGAGGGAGCGGGAGGACCACAACATGTCTTGTGGGATTTTGGAATATGTTTATTTACTTATTTTGGGGGGGGCGAGAGGTGGGGGGTATCTCTTGTCACATAGAGGTGGGGAATAGGAGGGCCGAGAGCAAGTGAAAGGGAGTTTTTGGAAAATGGAGTGGACTTTGAGTGGAACGTTGGGAAGGTGTTGGACCAAGAACTTGAGCACATTGTGGTTGTGGTCTAGACTTGGGCTCGGATATCCAGGCAACTTATGGAGGTCCCCTTAGCTAGGAAGCTAGTATATTGTTCCTAGTTGTCAAGGTGGCATATGGATGGTCTCGAGAGGAACCACAACTAAGCCATTGTAATTACTTATTTTTCTTATTATTGGTTATTTTTATAAAATTATATGAATAGCTCATGGATCAACTTGTGTTTAGCTAAAATATATATTTTTTAAATATTATGTTACATATTTTATGGAAATGATAATTATGTTATGGAAAATAAATAAATAAATAAAATACGTAGTTAAAAAACAAGATTTTTTTTGCAGGGTAGTTTTTTTTTTACAAACTTGAGACCTTGATGTAGGAATATCACACTGAGAAAAAGTGTTAAAGGGTTCACTAATGACCTAATGAATTAGTGGAAATCTATGAAAATCATGATTAGGCCTTGAGGGCCTTTATAATGAATGTGAATGCTAAGAATCCCAATTGGGATAGCTATATGATTGAATAGTTGATATTATCCCTATTTTGGGATAAGAAGACTTGGAGGTATTCTTGTGTCTATACCTTAGAAGGTTTGTGCTCTTTGTGAAATTGAGCCTTGATAACTGGCCCCTTTAATTGATTTTGTATTGGGCTACAAGCCTTGTGTTTATTTGAACTGAGATGAGTGAGAGGCTTCACTCATATGGGAAAATGGTGAATAGTGGCCTCATTTTGATTCATTACAGAAAATTCTTGGTTAATGGTTGTATATGGTGAGTTGTAGATGCCTCTACAAATTTGAATGTCCTTAAAGGGACTTGGGAAAATTAATTTCTCCTTTCTAAGTTGGATTGGTAAATAGAAGGCATTGATTTTAGAATTTAGGAAGCTTGAAAAAAATATGAAATTTAGGATCATAGATTTATCCCTATCCTTTGGTCAGATGGATCGACAGGGGTCATGATTAAGAGACAATAGAAAAAGGGGATAAAGTGAGTAAGTTCGACAAACTTGGGATGTCCTAGATATCTAAATATCCAAATATCTAGGCATCCGTAGTTCTTTAAAGCAGGGGGGACTAGCAAAGGTTGGACATCCCATATATCTGGATATCCAGATATCAAGGAATCTAGAACTTTAAATAAACGCAGTTTAATTAAACACCTAGATGTTGGAGGCATGTATAGGCGAAACTCTATAGTGTGGGAACATAGCATTGGAGGAACCTTGACGACAGGGATACACAGAGTTCCAAGAATTAGGGAATTTTAAAAATTCAATGTTTGGCCAAAAAATATGACTTGGATTTGGATGCTAGCAAAGCAAGTGAGTGTGGGGTACCCTTGTAGTCCACATGAGTCAACCCCATTAGGGGCATTTTGAGATCTAAAATGGGCCTCCTAAGAAAAATGTACAACGAAAATAAACTTTATAAGAACCAATAGGATTCAGGATGATGATGTCAACCATGGGGGATGATTCAACATTTTTGGAGTAAAAAAGTAAAAGGATTAAAAATAATAAAACTACTTTTTCAACTCGTATTTTCAACTTATCTCCCTATGGTTTTACTCAAATTTTGAGCGAGAGTACACGTTAGATGAAATATTATACCTCATCCAAAGATTACATGGGACCTTACTACACGAAACAAGAGAAATACATGAAAAAATGTGATTGCAATCAATTTTTCATGTATTTCATATCTTTTGTGTAGCAGGGTCCATAGAAATTATGCAACATGGGTACTCTTTGGATGAGGAATCTAATTATGCATCCAACGAGTGTTTCCGCTTGAAATTGGGGTAAACCCATAGGGAGATAAGTTGAAAAAATTAGTTTTTCCTTTTTTCCCTTTAATATTTGATGATGTAACCTAATCTTATTTTATTATTTCCACTATGTCATCTTGACTTGTAAACATTATTACTATGATAATGGGAATCGATTGTGATGTGGCATGTTGACGTAGTAATGTGGACAAGTCAAGATGACATGGCATGGTAATGTGTCACGATCACATGGAATAATGATGAAAGGAAAATAACATGGTGTTTGATGTGGTCATTGACATAGTATGACTGGGGGGTTGCAAGATCCAAAATTTTTGGAAAGTCCATTTTTAGGATTTTCTAGTATCTAAATATTTGGATATTGATGTTTGCTAACAAGGATGATGATGTGGCCATGGAGGCATGTTGGCACTAACGTGGAAGGCCAATGGTATCCACTATGGAAGTTGACATGGAGTCCTCGGAAGTAGGTGGTCTAGAAATACAAAGATCCAATATTTTACTAAAACTATCTTATTGAAATTTTTCTAGATGAGTGGATTCTAAATATCTAGATCCAACTATTTTATCTTAATGTGTTTATCAAGTCTTCTAAAAAATAGGATTCTAAATATTTAGGAATATAGGTATCCTGATATTACCCTTCTATTTAAGTGAAATAATGGGATCATCTAAATATCTAAAAGTATGGACATCATGTATAGATATCTAGAGATCCAACTCTTTTTATAAAAGGAATTATTGAGTTTACCTGAATTTGAATATGACATGGCAGGTTGACGTGTCTAGTGACAGATGTGGCGCTATATGGTGGCAGCATGTGGGTATAGGTTAGACACACGTCAAATGGTTGATGTCGAATAATATGGTGGTGACACATGGGTAGGGTACTACCACGTGTTAGTGGTACAGATGTCAACATGGCACTAAGAGGGTAAAAATTTCTAACAACCATAAATTTGTGTCCAAATCTCACAATTTGATGAAATTCATATCATTAGGAAGCTCTCTAATACTAGGAGACTAGACCATGGTGACCTCGAAAATAGGTTTGAGTTGGTTATAAAAAGAGGAAATTGGATATCCCACCTCCATGAAGTGATCTTAGAGGTTGGGCATGTGTACTCCATATCCTTAAAAGGGCATAGAGGGGACTAGGTGTGTTACAGAGTAGTATTAGAGTTGTGGTTCAAACATTGGGCATAGAGGGCCAAAGATATGCCATAGAGATGAATTTTGAGAAAGAGAGAGTTTGTTTGTTATGTTTGGCTGCAACAATATTTCTTGGATCTGGACTTTAATGGAAGGTTATGTTGCTTGGATTGGAGCAACTTTGTAAAATAAAGAGAGCTCACTGAAAAGAAAAGAAAAAGAGTCATCACTGGAAAGGTGTCTTTAAGAAGGGTGTTTTAAGAAATCCATCTCCTATGAATGGTGTTGATATGAAAATAAACAAGGTATAATTAAAGATGAAAGGTGTAGTGAAGGTGCTTACATGCAGATTGGATGTCTATGGATACGTGTATGTGGGTAGTTTTGGAGGCTCGAGTTTATGGAAATACTGGAATGAATGGTGTGATATTGGTCATACATGAATATCCTTAAAAGGATTTCATATTTGGTTGGATGATGTGGTTGTTATAATGAAAACTGCCTTGAAGCTGGGAAGTATGATGGATGTAAAAGCCTAGAAGGCTAAAACTAGTTGTGATAGGGACAAGAAACGGTCCTTGCACTATGTGTGCAAAATGAAAAGGCATGTGTTAGAGGGCATATGTTCTAATTCTAAGAATAATGTCTTGCATGGCAAGGCATTATGCCTTAGAGTGCATTGATGAGTTAAACATTCCTAGAAACTAATGTGCATGATTACTAGCTAAAATTCATAAGTATAAATGCATGGATCGATGAAGTTGATAAGCAAACATGAGGCTTGGTTGGTATGTTTTAGGAAAATTGGACAATGCATGGTCTCAATAAGGGGCCATATGAGATATGGTGCTCATGAATGCAAGTGTATGACAAAGATTTCTCTCTTGGAAAAGAGAGTTGTAATGATGGAAATGTATTTGCCTAATGGAAAAGATATATATATATATATATATATATATTGTAAGTACTTACTTGAAAGTGGGTGAGGCTAATGTGTATATCAAATTTCCACATGGAAGAGGAAAGTCTAGTTGTAAGTGTGCCTATGTGGTTTTCCATGGGAGAAATGGCAAGGATGGTAATGTTGCCTTACTTTTAAGAGTTACCCCATGACAAGGCTATGAGACTTGTTGTCCAAAAGATAATGACATGATATAAGGGTGGTAATGATGTTATAATTGATCTAAAAGAGGATCTGAGGTATTAATGTGAAATGTGTTAATTCATAAGTGTAAGAAATTTTTTTCAGGAAAGAAAAAAACACCATCATTCTATTAATAGAAAAAATGTACATTGTGCTTGTATATAACACCCGATGAATATATATTCCCCATAACATTTCTTGCAATTACTTCTCCTAAAATAAGCATCACCTCCAATAGTAACTAGCTATAGACCAAAATAATACCTTTGTTATCAATTATAGAAATAATAGTAAGACATAGAAGCAATAGTTAGAACATGTCACTTAAACTAATATTCTAATAATGCACCAGTCATATGAAAAACAATAGCAAATATATGTACTAAGTAGACAAAATTTGTAGCCCACATGGGGTGCCGAGGGACACTATGTAACAGGAAAATGCCCCAAACTATGTTCAGAATTGTGGTAGAAGGCGATGTAATATATTTCCTTGGGTGGGTTGTTGATTCCTTCTATTGATAATTTATCTGCAACAATGTTTTTTTCACTAGAAATGTTCGAAATATATGTCACTAAAACGATCCATGATCACCTTGATTCTCTTCATCCAATTTAGGAGATAGTGTGGCGCAAAAGAAGATTGTTTTTGTACCCAATCCAAGACCACTTTGAAATCTCCAAACAACATTAATGTTTTGACATGGACCCACTTCACACAAAAGAGGTGGAACTCACCCCATTTACCCCTGTGGGATGGCTACTACTAATTCGGTCCCTCTTATGTCGTTAGAAGAATGGGATTTGATTTTTCTTTTTTTTTTTCAATCTGTATGTATGTGTGTGTCATATATATATATATATATATATATATATATATATATATATATATATATATATATATATATATATATATATATATATATATATATATATCAATGAATTCTTGAATGCTTATATTCAGTTTTATGGCTTTAATGTTGCCCCACAGTCACAGATTGCTCAGCTCCATGCTTCTACATGCCTGAGATTTGTCTCCACCTCCATGCCTCCTCTGAATCCAAAGTTAACTGGTAGAGCTTTAAAAGAAGGTGTTATTGTTGGCCCTGGTAACACTGCTCCCCTACAGATTGGTTTTGCAGAATGTACTCTTCCAGATGAATGGAATAGTACTTATATTCCACTTTCACAGAAATATCCTCAACTGCAAACCTCTAAAGTTCCTCCGAAATTGTCTCTCATCCATCATCCTGACGGATCCACTGGTCTTAAATTTACCACTCCTTCACTTACTAGATCTATGCCATCCTTCCCTAGATCTACAATCTTGGGTGGTAGGAATCCACAGATACCCCTTGTTCCCAGAAGCTTATCATCAAGACATTTTGCTCCAAGAGAGGATCATAGAAAATCCACCTCTCATAAACCTGATGATTGTCAGTTCTGTGTTCCATCTTCATCTTCTACATTCCAGACTGATGAATCTCCTAGCTCTGAAGTCTTTATACCTGATATCAAAAGTTTCTCACTTCCTAGAGCTCAGTCAAAAGTTACTGCAAAAATACCATAAAGATATTTAGAATCGGGAAATTCTAGAAGGACATTTAGCAATGGAACGAAGAAAGCAGATTTCCAATGGTTATCTATGAAAGCAACTTCTGATCCAGATCAGAATGAAAATGAAAAGCTGCATAATTATACAAACTACCAAATAGTTTGTATGCTTCAGAATATTGATGATATAGCCCGAGATGTTTTAGAAATTAAAGAGCACATCAAAAAGATGCATACTGGTTATGTTGAGATATTGGGAATCCAAGATTCACACACACAAAAGTTAAATAATATTCAGTCAAACATGGGTATCATCTCCAAGTCTTTAGAACATCTTACAAATGCACTCCCCACTCCTGCTTCTCCACCTCATTATAGAGAAGTAGATGTCTTAAGTTCAAAGCTGAAATTCTCCTCCAAATCTGATGAATCAAAGCAAATTCTTTTTAAAGGGATAGAGAATATAGATAAAGCCAGACTTGAGAAGATCAAGAAAGGAATCAATCTAGCTAGAGAAAAGACAGAGTTGATGAAGAATAGACTAGCTGATCTTCCTTCTGTTGAAAGTCTAAGACTACCAAAGAACTATGTTAGCCTTAGTTCTTTGATGAAACAAAATGGCCAACCATCTGCTCCTTCAATAATGGCCATGTCAGGAGTAACTGGTGAGCAAACACAAGGTGAATCAAATTCTAAAAGAGACAGAAGTGATTCATTTTTCCATTCCAACAAAGGGAAAAGAGGTGCCGGTGATACCAATGCACATGAAGCATCAGCATCCAGCCCGTTCAGCAGATATACTAAAAATCTGCAATCTGTACCTATAAGGCTAGACAATCCTGCTTCCAGAGGATATGGAAATTCATTGTTAGTAGATATTGATTGCCTTGATTATAATGAAGTAATTGCTGTTTTGCATAATGTCCATGCTTGGGCATTACAGAGGAAAGCTGAAGCCAAAGTGTCATGGTCTGATGTAGTTACTCAGATTGTATGGTCTTTTACTGGCATACTAAAGCAATGGTGGGAAAGGCTTGCAGAGGAAGAGAAAGATAAAATAGTTGAACATAGTACTGATCCCTTAAGAGCACTTTTTGAAGCTTTAAAACATGAATTTGTTGGATTAGTCCCTGAAGATTCAGCCCATCATTCACAGCTATTTCTCTCCCAGAAGTTATGCGACATTGATTACTTGCAAGAGTATTTTTGTGTTATGCAAAAACTTCTGTATCAGGCTAGTGATCCACATAATATTGCCTATCTGAGATATTACATCCAGTCTATGCCTGGGAAAATTCCTGATCTAATTAACCAGTACATAGCAGATCATAAAGTAAATTTGGAAGGACAATCATTTGCAGCTATTCATCAATTGATTGTCACAATATTGCAGAAAGAATGTGCAGAGAGCAAAGCCAAGAAGAATTTTTCAAAACAGATGCACTTTAGCACAAAGCTTTGCAATAATTTCAAAGAAACCTATAATTTTGGTTGTCACAAGAAAAGTGAAAGAAAGGTTTCTAAAAAGGCAAAGTTTGATAACTCTTGCTCCTGCAAGGCTGATAAATACTTTCCTAAAAAGAAAAAATACTTTCCTTCCAAAAGATCACTTAAAGGACGAAGGGTAGTATTTAGGAAAAGATCAAAACCTTCTAAAAAAGGTGTGTGTTTTATTTGTGGTAAAGAAGGTCATTATGCTAACACTTGCAGAGAAAGAAAGGATAAAAAGCAGATGAAGATAATGAATATCTTTTCTACAATACATGATCCACAAGATTGGGATCTCATATCCCACTCTGATGGAGAATATTTTGAAGTTTCAAGTTCTTCTTCAGAATCTTCGGATAGTGAAATTCCTGAAATCAGGAAATTAACAATTGATTCAGAATCATCTGATTCTGATGAAACATTCATTCCTGATATTAAAATGTTTAGTTTGAATTCCTCAGGAGAGATACAAGCAAAGATTGCAGCAGTCAAAGCTGATCTAGCACAGTTAGATCCAGTTCAGTTTACCGCAAGAAGAAGATTGACTGAAAAACTTGAAAATCTTGAGAAACAACTGCCATCCAAAAGGAAAGGAAAATTTTCAGAGGAAGAAATAGATGATAATGACTTCATCGAAAAAGAGTTCGATTCAATGTTCAGACCTTTGCAGATTTCAGTATCTCCAGGTATGAATCAAATTGATGCTCTTAAAAAGAAGATCACAGATTTGGAATCTTCAATTCACCATACAAGGTCAGAAATGATGTAGTTGTCTTCCAAACTTCAAATACTTATTTCTGATTATGATGATTGTAATTCCAAATTAACCAGCCTACTGATGAAAAATGTGCCAGTTATTGAAGAAATATCCCCAAAGAAAAATGTTGAGCTTTTTAATGTTATGGGCATCGGAGATAGAGTAGTTATTCCAATAAGAATTAAAGTCCCTAGCATTAAACCGTATACTTTGGATGCTCAAATAGATTCTGGTGCTATGAGTAGCTGCTGCAAATATAAAGCTATTCCTCATTATTATTGGCAGCCTACTAAACTCCAATTCAGGGCTATCACTGGTGATTTAATGGAAATAAGTCACATAGCTCCTGAATTTCCTATTTTCTTGAATGATGTCCAGGTTTTTGTCACTTTGTATAGTTTTGATACTGGTGCTGATGTTCTGTTAGGACAAGATTTTCTGAAGAAATATTTGCCAGTCACTTTTGGACAAGATTATGTTATATTCTCCACCACTGCTGGTCCTATCACAGTCCCTGCTTCTAGTGACTATAAAATTAATGTGCAACCTGAAGATCAGGATCCTCTCCAGTATAGTTTGCAAGATCTGACCAAGATTAATAAGATCGTAAAAAATGCAGAGTTACATGGTCCCAAAACTTTGCAACAAATTTCTGATAAACTTCGTGCAGATTGTACTTCAAGTAGGCCAGATGCCTTTTGGGCAAGAGAAAAGTATTTTGTTGCACTACCTTACCGAGAAGGATATATTCCTAGGCCACAAAAAGCCAGTGCAAATCATATGAGTCCAAAAGAGCAAGAATTATGCAAAGCAGAAATTGAACAATTGTTAGAACAAAAGCTTATTGAATCCTGCAAGAGCCCTTGGGCCTGCCCGGCTTTTTATGTCAATAAGCATAGTGAGCAGAAAAGAGGCAAGAAAAGGCTTGTGATTAATTATAAGGCTTTGAATGATGCTCTTCTTCCTATTCGATATCCTCTACCTAACAAAGAATTATTACTTGCCAAAATTGCTAATGCTAATGTGTTTAGCAAGTTTGATCTTAAAAGTGGATTTTGGCAGATTGGTATTATTCCTGATGACAGGTATAAAACAACCTTCATTGTTCCTCATGGCCAATATCAATGGACTGTGATGCCCTTTGGTTTGAAAAATGCTCCATCTGAATTCCAAAAAAGGATGGAAGACATTTTTGGTGGGGTAGAGTACATTATTGTATATATTGATGATTTGCTTGTATTTAGCAGAGATGTAAATATGCACAAGATCCATTTAGAACAATTCTACCAACTTGTATATAAGCATGGATTAGTACTTTCAGATTCAGAAGAGAAGTTTCAGATTGGAAAAGTCAAGATTGATTACTTGGGTTTACACATAGAAAAAGGACATGTAGAACTTCAGCCACATGTGCTAATCCATCTATTAAAGTTTCCTGATATAATTGCCGATGTAAAGACCCTGCAGAGATTTCTTGGATGTCTGAATTATATAAGAAAATTTTATGCTAAACAATCAGAGGATACAAATATACTGCAGAACAGACTAAAGAAGAAAGGTGTCAGTTGGACAGATGAAATGACAGCAGCAGTAATTAGTATTAAGAGTAAGCTTAATGATTTGCCAAAACTCAAGCTTCCTGATACTAATCTTCCTTTTATACTTGAAACAGATGCTTCTTATCACACTTGGGCTGCAGTTTTGCTACAAAAGCATGGAAGAAAAGAATTGAAAATTATCTTGCTGACATGCTTACCAGAGAGGGTGCTCAAGAAACCAAGGAGATCAAGATGTTCAGACCACTTAACCAGCACGAAGCTTCCACAAGTCAGTCCAGTCATGTCGAGTCTAAAAGAGTTAAGTATGTTACAGTCTGTAGTAACTGTCATTATGAGTTTTGTCTAGAATGTCTATCAAAACAGGTCCGAGTCTTGCCATTATGCTTAAGACAAATCATTCTGCAAAAATGGTTTGATTCCGAGGAGTCTAGATGGTCATATACAAAAGAGTTACCATATAGGATTAGGCCATGGCGTGTTTATTATGCATTGTCTAGGGAACCAGATCCTGTTTATTTTGGGTGTATTCAAAATACTGACTGGACATGGTCAGACTACTTTTCCATTCACCAAAGAGCTAGGATACATGGTTCGGTTAAGGTCATATTTTATGCTAATGCTATAGATCCCTCTAACAATTGGTGGAGTCCATGGTTTAAGCTATTCATGTTTAGATATTTGCCTAGAGCTAAAAGCATTTTTGATAGGACTTTTGCTGAGTTTGTCAGAATCTTTCATTGGGAAATGCATGTAGCTGTCCAAAATGATTTCTTCTTAGAGTTTGAATTCATCCACAAACACACAATTGTCATTCCTAATGAAGAAGATGAGTCCTTTAAGCTTTCTGTCAGATTCAGAGGATTGATATCAGTGGACCCACATGACAGGCCAACATTCATGTTCACATTTCCATTCTTTTGTTGTACCAGAGATGTAGCACCATATTGGCTAGATGAATCTGTCCCATACGAAGTGCTGGCTCCAAACAATGAAGAACTAATTGAAGAATTAATAGAACAAGACCAAATCAGGCTTGGCCATAATAATCCAGTTGTTCCAGATACTCATGCACATGATTATGATGACAGGGCTAACAGTGACTGATTGAAGGGATCAATCAAATGAAATCCTTTCATATCCTGCTTTATTTGTACATATACTGCTCTTCGGTTTCCGTGGGATTTAGTCCGAATAAAATCTCCACTGTGTAATTACTTTTGTATAAGAGCCGACGTCCTAGATTCCGGCCATCTTTTCACTTCAGAGATGTCATGATTCGGTCCCCATATGGCTTAGCCTCCAAGGGATGAGATAACAAGTGGTTGTCCCCACTTGCCCGAGTCTTTAGGACTATTCATTACTTTTGTACAAAGTTCTTTCGTGATTCGTGATAGACATCTTGCATGATGTTCTAACGAATCTTTTAAGTTTCAAGTTCCCGGTAAAACCTTTCACCGGATGACCTGCTAGGATATTATAAATACTAGCATTGTAAGCTCATTAGGGGCATTGGAGTCTTGAGAGTTTTGAGAGAGTCTGAGTAGTGTTGTAGTCTGAGTGAAGTCTCCCTGCTCTGCATCTGCGAGAAGTTTTCTCGATCTGCTTGCATCACGGAGTTTAACTCTATAGTCTGTATTGTGAAGTTCGAGTTCTTTGAGTTTAGACGAGACGAGATCTCCCTGCTCTGCATCTGCGAGAAGTTTTCTCGATCTGCTTGCATCACGGAGCGCTAGTCTCATATCTGGAGTCTGTAATTATCTGAGAAGCAAATATATCTTGGCACATCTTTGCTGCATATCTGGTTCTTTGCTGCATATCTGGTTCTTTCTTTGTTTTATCTATATATATATATATATATATATTTATACCCACACATCGTCGCTACATCCTAGCAATCCCCACCAGTTACCATCTTGAGATCCGACGGTCATAATTGAATAGGGAAGATCGTCAGGCAACAACAGTTTGCGTCAGGTTAATGTGCTCGACCATGAATCAGTAGGCACCCTGTCGCAATCATGATTCTAACCCAAAGTTCCAAGGCCCCATCCAACGGTCAACAACACAACCACCTATCCGATAGCCCATAACAATTTCACCACCCCCTACACCTCCCCGCTAACATCACAAGGGAGGTGTTGCAATTTCACCTTTGTTTTCATATCTCCGAAAGGGATCTTCTTCATCTGATTGAGGTCGGGCCCCAATCCGTTAACCCTTATACAATCATTTACCTACCCGAGACATGTGACTTTGTTTCATTGGTCTGCCACTCAATCTCAACTGCCACCGCAACCTATTGCCTTGTCACCCTGCTTCCCTGATTACATGCATCATTGAAATGCACTGGGGTCAATACATCGGGTTGGCATGTCATGTGGGTCCACCTTTCAATCAATAGAGGGATTGTAGGGCTCACGTGTCTACCACCATGACCAAGGCCTATGTCATCCCTCTTGTTCCCAACATTCCTTGCTTTAACACTCCTCTTTGCACCTCTAGGATGGGCCCTCTCGGACACGTAATCCCAGTCCTATCACCCTGGTGATTTCCTTGCTCCTCTTTGTGCCTCTAGGATGGGACCTTCACATTTACGTAGATTGGTGAGTCATAGCTCTACACGCTCTTACTTCCAGTTGGTCCACGAGATTTTAGTGCCATGGCATTTTGTGTCGAGTCATCCCGACCTCTCATTATTGCACTTCACATTCAACTTCTAGGAAGAGACCTGTATGATGAGTTGTCTCATGGCCCACCCTGCACCAATGTGCTTGCAGCCAGAAACACGTGGTGCCCACCCTGTCCCGACCCCATGACGTCTCTCTCCTTTGAAGCAAGCTTCCAATGTGAACTTATAGGGTTATGGCCTCAAGCATGAATTATCGTATGGGCTCCACTTCGGCCAATGCAAACACTCCCCACATACAAGATGTGATCCCATATTTCCCGGTGCCCAACCATACCGCTCCTCCAAACAAAATTCATTATTAAACTTATGGGAACAATAACGTCCATACCGCGTCACCCCTCCTTCACCTAATAGCGATGAGGAAAAATCTCGATGCCCAATACAGAGCTTCCCCGACTAGGTCTCCACCTTGCTGGTGGATAAGGGTTATCTAGTTAAAGCTATAAGGTTGAATTCCTGTCTGGCTTCATCACAGCCCTTTCTCATTGCAAAACTTAGCCATTCAAACATGGATTCACTTATGTCTTGGTTGCAGTGGTTTTGCAACCATATGGATCTACATTAGCATTCATCCATGGCCTCTATGGCTTACTAAAGCACTCACCAGTGATATCCCTCCTGATCTTACAACCGAGATACTCTTTATGAGTCTGTAGGATTCACAGGATACAAAAAGGGACACACAAAGATTGGAATTCCTCTAAGGCATGGGGAAATCCTTTTGAGGGTTTGAATACAGACATGTGCCTTATGGACAGGCGTATAATGGATAATTTCTTGGACTTGAGCATGTCCCCACTAAGGGACAAGAAATTCCGGGAATGTTTGCGTTGTCAACCTTTCAGCCACCCCCTACTAATAACTTGCAGTGAACTCCTAAAGGGCCTCTAACTCTCCTGCCACATGCTAGGTAGCACCATCTAGCTCACAACAACCTTACAAGCAAGATTGTTGGCTTCCAACCTTAGGAGGTTCAACAACTATGCAAATAGAACAGGAGTGCATCTACATAAATGTAGGGATATACAACTCAAGTCAACCCCTCTTATGAGACTGTGCTCTACTCAAGATTGCAATTAAATCCTTTGGACCAAATATTGGTCAAGTGAATAATGCAGGTCCAACTCCAAAACATTTCTCACAGTAAGTTGGAGAAGCCCCTCATGTAAAGTCACAAGTTATTAAAGTTAAGGAGAAGGAAAACCTCAATATTATCCCAATGCTTCATAAGCAACAAGGGCTTGTATCCAACACCTTTATCATGTGTACACAGACCCTGAAATAAATAGGTGGTTTTGATGTAATCATCATATTGAAATAAAATAAGTTCTATTGTTAAGTATTACTACAATAGAATTGAAATTCTTGCATGATGTTCCAATTCCCTCAAACAATGTACAATATATTAGTCATTCATGTGAATAATAAGAACACAATCCATGTTCATTACATTTATATGCACCATTTCAATCTAGAAATGCAAACACATGCTCATTAGCACTACAAATACATAAGAACACTTATCTTGGAATGTTTTAGGAAACTGAGTATGGGACTAGGACTCTCCACCCAACCATAGATAGTTATATCCAGTTCTCACTTGCATTTATCACCCCCAAGCCAGATTCAAAGACGAATATGACTTGCTTAACGAATTAAATAACATTGCTGGTTGAAACAGGGACTCCATAGGTGCTCCTACCTCCACCCACAAAATAATTAGTAGTCCAAAATTTCACAGGGAATCCAGAGGCCCGCTGCCTCCACCCTTTAGCTATTCCACAACAAGACAACTCTAGGGAATCTATAGGTTTTACCTCCACTCTCCAGGGGATCTATAGGCTTTACCTCCACCCTGAGACATAGTGGTTCCACCTACTAAGGTAATCTTGAACCCACTGTCAAAAATCAATAAGTAAAGATGACTCCAAAACTTCCTTCCAGGAATCTAAGGGCTAAACCTCTACCCAAGCTGTCAAGGGATTCCTCAGAAGAACTATATCCACCCTTTATCCCCCTGGGTGTCCAGAGGTTCACCCTCACCTGGATAAGCTCCTACCGTCCCTTGTTGCTCAACTAGAAAAATCAATAGCTCCTCCCCTTGGGAGCCCTGGATCAAACTAGAAGTACCTCCCTTCTAGTGTTCCTCCACAGTGGTCTCCCTTTTTTTTATCCTTTGTTCTCCTCTTGCTCTACTACAGAATGAATTAATGAATTCCCTCCCACATAGTGATTGACTTGCTCTATCTTTGTTTCTTGTCACATTTTTCCAAGGCATCATGGTCTGCATACTTCTCTTGCAGTTCCACAATTTCTGAACACACTTCATTTAAAACACACAACAACCATCCTTCAATGGTTTACCTGACAGTTTAGAGTTTCTTGCAACAAGGAGCCTTGAATATCCCAAGCAAGCAACCTCCCCAGTCTCTGGAATCCATTTCCCTTGACTCAACCCATTTTTTTTTAAATATTTATATTACATTTCATGGGGGAACCATTAGTGGGGTTGTCACAAACCCCTCCCCCTTGAGGGAACACTGCCCTCAGTGTTCTCTATCCATATGCACCAAGAAACATGTTAAGTACAAAATAACAACACATTGTCCTTGGATCTTTATATTTAAAATTCTTTACATTATTTACATATACATATTCACATTTGCCTTAATCGGCAAACAAAAATGGATAAGCAGCCTTCATGGCATCATTCATTTCCCCAATGGATTCTGCGCGCCCAAAGTGCTTCCACTGCACTTTGAATTGCTCTATGGCTCAATTCTGAAGCATGAGACTCCTTCAGCCTGGAATGCAAAATGACTCTGGCTAGAACTCTCCCTTCGGTTCCAATTGTAGCACAGACTAATCAATAACATGATCAAAATCCTATATATATCTTTTAAGCAAAGAAACATGGAAATCATCATGAACTTTAACTGAAGGAGGTAAGGCCAACCTATAGGCCATTTGTCCAATGCTTTCAAGGATATCAAAAGGCCCGCAATACCATGGTTCCAACTTGGCACGTGACTCGATCTTCAGGGAACTCTTCTTGGGTTTGATTCTCAAGTAAACATGTCCCCTACTTGGAACTCTTTATTCACCCTATGTCGATCTGCATAGCTTTTATTCCTATCTTGTCCCACCTTCAAATCCTGCTTGATGATCTGAATTTGTCGCTCCATTTCCTTGATCATGTCAGGCACAATAAGGAATCTATTCACTAGATCATTCCAGCTGATAGGATTATTGCAACTCCTCCCATACAATAACTCAAATGGTCTCATCTTTATATATTCGTGGCATCCATTATTGTATGAAAACTCTACAAGTGGAAGATACTCCTCCCACTTCTTGGGTTGATGCATCACATACATCCTCAGCATGTCTTTGAGGATTCTATTTGTCCTCTCTATTTTCCCATACATATGTGGATGATATGTTGTACTGAATGCCAAATTTTTCCACAAGCCTACAAACAGTGCCTTCCAAAACCTTGAAGTGAAGTTAACATCTCTGTCTGAAATAATTTTATTGGTAATTCCATGCAGCCTCACAATCTTCTTTATGAATATTTGTGCCACCTCACTAGTCGATTTGGTGGACTTTACTACTACAAAATGAGCTACTTCCTCAAACTATCAATAACCACCATTGTGGGAAATACTAAGAGGGGCGTGAATAAATTTTTCTTAGAAATTAGCACTTTATTAATCTTTTTCATTGTTGGGTGTGGAGCCTGATTATCTTTTGTATTCAAAGGTATTGTCGCATTGGACCCTAGTTCGTAATGGGGCGGCAACGCCGCCCGTAAAATATTCGCTGGAGGGGGGTTCCGAGGGGGGCGACTGTGACCTTTAGGAGACACCCCTGGCGGGGGGATCGGGGGCAATGCCCCCGAAGCTAAGAATAGATGTAAAACTGCCTTGTAAAATGTTGTAATTTCGTAGTCAATATGGACCGTTCATTAGGTGGAGATCTAATGGTAGAAGTTATGTTTAATTTAGTGTTTTTTTCCCTAGAAGGCAACCCCTCGCTATATATGAGGGAATTTTATTGCGTCTATGTATATTTGTATTCTAAGTGAGCAAGAGAGAGGAGATTGAGAGCGAAGAGGGAATTACAACAGATCTGTTGTAGGTTGTATCTCTTCAGTTTGCTGGATAATATAAAATGAAGGATTGGTTGTTTCTCCGTGGACGTAGCCCAAACTAGGTGAACCACGTATATCTGTGTCTCTCTTGTTTTATGTGTTTTCTATGTTTATATTTCTGCAATACTTGATGTGTTCCATTGCTCTGTAATATATAATTTTCTAACAACTGGTGTCAGATCTGAAGGTCGTTTTTGGCTGATAAACTCGTAGGAGGGAAGGGTTCCTGGTTCGAGTGGGAGCAATGGCGGAAGATGGTAGGTTTAGGGTCGAAAAATTTAACAGCCAAAACTACCAGTTGTGGAAGATGTAGATGGAAAATTATTTGTACCAACGAGATCTATACCAACCATTGAGTGGAAAGGCAAAGAAGCCGACAAGTATGAAAAACGTATAATGGGATATTCTCGACAGAAAATCACTTGGAACAATACGGTTGTGCCTATCGACGTCGGTAGCATTTAATATTTCAAAGGAAATGACAACAGAGGGTTTAATGTCGAAATTGGCCAAGCTATTTGAAAAACCCTCGGCATCAAATAAGGATTTTCTTATGAAGCGTTTATTTAATATGAAGATGTCAGAAGGTGGATCTGTTGCTGATCATTTAAATGAGTTTAATACAGTTACCAGTCAGTTAAGTTCTAAGGGGGTAACTTTTGATGATGAAATTAGGGCTTTGTTATTTCTGTGCTCATTGTCAGAAAGTTGGAATGATTTAGTTATGGCCATTATTAACTCTGTCTCTAGATCTAGTACTTTAAAGTTTGATGATGTTGTCGGTGTAATCCTTAGCGAGGAAATGCGACGGAAAAGCTCCGGTGAGACATTCGGTAATGCTTTGACTGCAGAGACTAGAGGAAGAAAAATGGAAAGAGAAAAGAGCCCTGGATATCGCAGTAAGTCAAGAAAAGGCAGATCCAAGTCCAGATCGGGGATAGTGTGTTGGAACTGCAGAAAGAAAGAACACCTAAAGAAATACTACAAGTCTCGAAAGGGAAAAGAAGGAGACGCATAGCAAGAAACTAATCATGAAGCGAATGTAACAAGTGATGTGTTGCAATATGCTTTGATTCTTTCATTAGAAAATATTATTGATGCCTGGGTGGTAGATTCAGGGGCCTCATTCCATGCCACACTTGATAGGAAAGATTTTTATGATTATGTTCAAGGAGATTTTGGACAAGTTCGATTGGGTGATGATAAACCCTGTAAAATCATTGGAATGGGTACAGTTTTCATAAAACAGAAAAATGGAAATTAGTGGCTATTGAAGGAGGTAAGGCATATTCTAGATCTAAAGAAAAATCTAATTTCAATAGGGCAGTTGGGGGGTGAAGGTTGCATAACTACCTTCACAGATAAAACTTGGAAGGTCACTAAAGGATCCCTAGTAATAGCGAAAGGAGGAAAGGTTGGTACATTGTATTTATGCAATGGTATTTCTAATTATGTTAATGCTTTAACCTCTACAGGAGAAGATACGGCATTGTGGAATCATAGGCTCAGGCACATGAGTGAGAAGGGGATGCATATTCTTCACTCAATAAATTTGTTGCCATGTTTGAAGCATGTTGATTTAAAATTCTGCGAGAATTGTGTTTATGGAAAACAGAAGAGAGTCAAATTCCTTAGAGTTGGGAAAGAAAAGAACAGCGAAAAATTAGAGCTGGTGCATACATATGTATGGGGACTTGCTCAGGTATCATCTCTTGGTGGCTCTCGTTATTATGTTACTTTTATTGATAATGCAATCAGAAAAACCTGGATTTATTGTATTCGAAATAAATCTGATGTATTTTATAATTTTAAGAAATGGAAAGCTTTGGTTGAAAATGAGACAGAGAAAAGGTTGAAGTGTCTCATATCAGACAATGGAGGTGAATATTGCAGCAAAGATTTTGATAGGTACTATTCAGAGAATGGAATTCGCAGAGAGAAGACAGTTCCAGGAACACCACAAGAAAATGGTGTGTCAGAAAGGATGAACATGACAATCATGGAGCATGCAAGGTGCATGAGATTGCACGTAGGATTGCCTTTACAATTTTGGGCAGATGATGTAGATACTATTATTTATATAATAAATAGAGGGTCTTGAAGTTCCTTGGATGGTGGTATTCCAGAGGAGGCATGGACAGGTAAAAAGGTAAACTACTCTTTTTTAAATACTTTTGGTTGTGAATCCTTTGTCCATATTAATAATAAAAAAATAGAACAAATCTTGAGGCAACATCAAAGAAATGTACCTTTATTGGATATGGTGTTAATGATTTTGGTTATTGCTTTTATGATTATGAAAAACACAAAATCATTAGGAGCAGAGATGTCATATTCAATGAAAAGGTTTTGTATAAGGATCAGCTGCAGGAAAAGAAACAGGAAAAATAAAACAGAGAATACACAGCGCTTGACGAGATCACAGGAAAAGTGATGATGCCTGGAAATCATAATGATCAACAACCAGAACAACAACCACAACAGCAACAAGCACATCAAACACCTGAAAGTGGTGTTAGAAGATCTACAAGGATAAGTAGACCCGTTGAACGATACTCTCTTTCATTATATTATGTATTGTTGACTGATTTTGGTGAACCAGAATGTTATGAAGAAGTAGTGCAGGTAGAAACCAGGAAGAAGTGGGAGCAAGACATGAAAGAAGAGATGGACTTCTTAGCACATAACCAGACTTGGGACTTAGTCAGGTTGCCTGCAGGAAAAACAACATTGCAGAATAAATGGGTTTACAAGTTGAAGGAAGAAGATGGAGGTAGAAAAAGGTATAAAGCTAGACTTGTGGTGAAAGGGTTTGCACAGAAAAAGCGTATAGACTTTGATGAGATATTTTCTCTTGTTGTTAAAATGACTTCAATCAGAACTATTTTAAGTCTAGTAGCAGCTAAATATTTGCATCTTGAGCAGTTAGATGTAAAGACAGCCTTTCTCCATGGGGATTTGGAGGAAGAGATATATATGCAGCAGCCACAAGGATATGAGGTAAAAGGGAAGGAGAAACTAGTGTGTAGGTTGAAGAAGAGCTTGTATGGCCTAAAACAGGCTCCAAGGCAGTGGTATCTAAAATTTGACAGGTTTATGTCTGAACAAGGTTATACTAGATGTCACTCTAATCATTGTGTTTATCTCTAAAGGCAAATTGATGGTAGCTATATTATATTGTTATTGTATGTAGATGACATGCTTGTTGCAGGTTCTAACATGTGTAGAAACCACTCAGTAGGAATTTAGAGATAAATGTTGTTCTGGAGAAGATTGCTTCATGTGTAGAAACCACTCAGTAGGAATTTAGAGATGAATGTTGTTCTAGAGAAGATTGCTTCATCAACCTGGGAATTGGGACATTACCATTCAGATGAAGAGGATGACATTTATCTATCATACGCTGATTTTCATCCTTATACAATGTAAGATTTGGCATGCACTAAGGAGCTAAACCAATGGTTTGTGAAGTAGTTTGATGTGGGGCCATCCCGCCTTGTTGTAGAGGAAGGTAAATCAAAGTGTTCGTGGGTGAGCCTTGATGATGTTACAAATTGCTTCATTCGAGGAGATTCAAAGAAATCTTACCATCATCGGGTTGTGGAGATACAGCGTCTTCAATCCATATTTGAATTAGTGAGAGGTAATGAGTAGATGCACAAGTTGAAAATGCAAAACAACTAGCAATCCTGACAATGGCAAAATTGCAAGTATCAGCTGATGAAGCTCATGTTCACCTTGATTTGCAGTCATTGGTTAATCAGCTTTCCCGACATCAATTTTTGCAAATTACATGTCAGTTGGTAAGGAAAACTATAAATGAAGCGTATGAATTATTGAGAGTTATTAAAGTAGAGCTACAAGGTTTTGTGCAAGCAACAACATGATGCGTGGAGCAATGCTACTAATCTTATGGAGTCAGAGATCTGAGAACTTATGGGGGCAGCTGATATAAACAACAGTAGTACTATAGATTATGGTGAATTCATTACAGCTCCATTGCATTTAAAGAAGATGGAACATGAGAAGCATCTCTTTTCCACCTTTTCTTATTTTGACAAAGATGCAAGTGGGAAAATTACTATGGATGAACTTGAACAACGACAATTAGTTGGATTGGAATAACTTGCAGTATTGATTCTTGACTAGGTAGACCATCTTCTAGAGGTTGGACACTTATACAGAACAGACATAGTGTTGAAATCGGTGGTAAATTCAGAAAGAAATATTCAACAACATGAATTTTGCTTCCATCATATCAACATTAAGCATAGTATGGAGGTTGCAAATCGTATGCATCTTAATCTACTCGTCTGTACGCGGCTCATAATTTCTCAACATTTGCTTCAATACCAAAAACACAAGGCATAAACTCTTTGAAATGTGTGCAGACTAAAAAAAAAAATCTTCATACCTTAAATTATCTCTCTATCGCATTTTCCTTCAAATGTGTGTCTTTTCCCTACATACAAATAGTTCATTCTCAGCGCTGGTGGATCTCAATTGTAAATTGGGCGAAAGCTAACTACGATGATGTTGTAGGGCTCCTCTCTCCCCATGCTACACATTATGATCGCTCCTTAGTGCAGATCCATACTAGCTAATGTTGCCTCTGGCGCTGCATACCAATGTTGCCTTTCTAACGATGCAACTGTGTTTTCCTTTTTTTTAAATGCGCTAGCAACGTTGCACACCTAGCGTGCCCACACACTCAGCGCTCTTACTAGATAACACCACCTCTGGCTCACACTCCTCCGGCTAACGCAGCTCCAGATTTTTCCTTCTGCGTGTAGCTTGTATTATATTCCTAATTGATGTTCATTAACAATAGCGCAATTCTCTATTTAATTCCAAACATAAAATATCTTACTCGATCTGCTCAATAAAATTCCACCCAAAATTCAATTCATCCTTTAATTACATAAAACTGATATGCATTGAGAATAGCCATATGGCTCTAATACCACATGTAGAAACCACTTAGCCATATTAAACACTCACAATAAATTAACACATAATAATCAAACCAGCAACACACAAAAGACAAACTGGAAGAAAAGGCAGATAGCCTTTACCATTCCTCACATTCTCATTATTAATCAATCCAATGTGCAAAGAATGATAATAGTACACATAAATACATGAGGAAGTTGGTCTCAAGATAGTACGTCTATCTTGGACACTATGGTTGAGACAATTTCTCAACTACACACTAACTTAGGAGAACTAGTTGGAGAGAATCTCTCCTCCTAACTAAACTCCCTAGTTTGAGGAACTAACTCTCATGATTTAATTTAATTAATTATTTTATTTGGATTTATAATTGTTTTTAAGAAAGTGAGGCTAACAACATGCAGGAAATAAATGTGCTCAAAAGAAAATTGGCAAACTCATTTGCAATGAAGGATTTGGGTGCTGCAAAACAAATCCTTGGTATGAGAATAACTAGAGACGGGAAGAATCGCAAATTAACATTGTCTCAAAGTGAGTACATAGAAAAGGTGTTGAAAAGGTTTAATATGCAGAATGCAAAACCAGTTAATATACCTTTGGCTAGCCATTTCAAATTAAGTAAGGAGGAGTGTCCCAAGACTCAGGAAGAAATGGCTCATATGTCTAAAGTTCCATATGCATCAGCAGTTGGAAACTTAATGTATGCAATGGTCTACACAAGGCCTGATATTGCACATGCAATGGGAGTTGTAAGCAAGTACATGAACAATCTAGGAAAAGAACATTGGATGGCGGTGAGTGGATTCTCAAGTATTTGAGAGGTACCACAAATCAAGCATTATGCTATGGTGGTTCAAACATTACTCTATAAGGATATGTTGATGCAGATCTAGCAGGTGATAGAGATAACACGAGGAGCACAACAGGGTATGTTTTTACTGTAGGTGGAACAGCTGTCAGTTGGGTCTCAAAACTGCAAAGTGTTGTTGCACTCTCAACAACAGAAGCAGAGTATGTTGCTGCTACAGAGGCTAATAAAGAAATGATTTGGTTACAAAGGTTTCTGGATGAATTGGGTAAGAAGCAGGAGTTAGGCAAGTTATACAATGACATCCATAGTGTTATACATCTTGCAAAGAACTCTGCATTTCATTCCAAGACTAAACATATATAGCTCAAGTACCATTTCATACAGTCAGCATTGGAAGATGGACAGTTGAAGCTGGAAAAGATACACACTAGCCAGAATCCTGCAGATATGTTAACAAAAGTTGTAACCAGGGAGAAACTGAGAATTTGCTCAGTTTCAATTGGTCTTCAAGTATGATGACGAAGATGAGAAACAACTAGGTCCAAGGTGGAGTCATTTTCCAGCAAATGAAGCAGCGATGGAGTTGCTATAATCAGTCTCCAAGTGGGAGATTGTTGGGTGTGGAGTCTGATTATCTTCTATATTCAAAGGTATCACCGCATTGGACCCTAGTTCGTAATGGGATAGCAATGCCGCCTGTAAAATATTCGCTATACGGGGGGTCCAGGGGGGGTGGCTGCGACCTTTGGGAGCCCCCCCCCGGCGGCGGATCAGGGGCAGCGCCCTCGAAGCTAAGAATAGAGGTAAAATTGCCTTGTAAAATGTTTTAATTTCGTAGTCAATATAGATCATTCATTAGGCGGAGATCTGATGGTAGAAGTTATGTTTAATTTAGGGTTTTTTGCCCTAGAAGGCAACCCCTCACTATATATGAGGGAATTGTATTGCGTCTATGTATATTTTTATTCTGAGTGAGGAAGAGAGAGGAGATTGAGAGTGAAGAGGGAATTATAGTGGATATATTGTAGGTTGTATCTCTTCAATTTGATGGATAATGTAAAAGGAAGGACTGGTTGTTTCTCCATGGACGTAGCCCAAACTGGGTGAACCACGTATATTTGTGTCTCTCTTGTTTTATGTGTTTTCTGTATTTATATTTATGCAATATTTGATGTGTTCCATTGCTCTGTAATATATAATTTTCTAACATTCATAGCATTAGTTAATCTTCAGTTATTATAATTATTCAACAACATAAATAAACAACAATGTAAAAGATAGAGAGAGTAGGCACAATATTTTTAGTTGGAAAACCCTCTCCAGGCCAAAAACCACTGAACAATTTTCTAATAAGTTCTTTGAATCTCTAACCCCAACTGAAAAGAAAGCTACAACTTCCTCGAACTCTAGAAAATAATTCTTCTCCAACTCCCACTGGAAGGATGCCACAATGCCCTAGTTTATTAACTGTTAGTTGGATGTATGCCCCAACACCCAAGTGGGCCACAAGTCATCCTAGCACCACCCTACCACCCTGAAGTGTTTATAGGCCCCAATTGATCCAAAATTAAATAGGAACGCAACAAATTATAGATACAACCATAAATACATAGATGCAGCAAAAATAGCACTTCATTTCATTAATATCACAATACTGAAATACGCTTACAAACAGAATGGAAATAAACTAGCTTGAGCAATGGTAGCTTATCTCTGAGAAGAGATGTGGCTGCTACATGCCTCTGAAATGTGTTACAATGAGGCTCAAGGCCCTATTTATTTTTGAACAACAAGAGAAAACCCTAAACAACCAAAACCCTAACCCCAAGAGATATAACACTAAGAGTTTGTGGGCCCGGTTAGGGTTAGTCGGGCAGTGAACTTCCCGAGGTCATAACTTGATCATATTATCTATGTCTGACATGTACGATACCTTTTTGGAAAGGTATCTCTGAGAACTATAGGATTTGTTATAGGATCATATGGGCCTACAACGAACCTCAAAAAACCATCGTTTAGGGGGTCAAAACTGCGCCATAAGTTCAGGACCTGAAAAACTGCTAAAAATAGTAAATGCTGAAATAAACAAGGAAACAGATGAAACCAAATGGAGGAATAGGCCAGTCGACACCAATATCCACCTGCAGCATTCCTCTGCCCTTAGGAAGCAATGGTTCCCATTGCATGCAAAGCCTCCATGAGGTGAGGTATTTTTTGTTGAACTTGGTCCATGGTGAACCACTTGCCCTGGTGAAGGAGTTGGCCTACTTTGACAACTCGATATAGTTGGATCCTTTGTTGGCAAGTGTTCTTGATTTGCGTGTCCATGAGCTAATCATTTGTGGCATGTTCCATGTAGTCCGAGTTGAGCACTATTGGTGTGAGTTGTTCTGTAATGTCGGATGTGTTCAACAAAGGTGGAAAGTATGGTCGAAGGCGGTCTACATTGAACACTGGGTGTAGACCAAGGAACAATGGAATTCTGAGATTGAAGACATTTTCACTGATAGCCTTGGTGATGGTGTATGGCCCATATCAGAGCGGGAAAGCTTGCAGTGGGGTCTAGCGAGGCGCTCCTTCTACAAATGTAGCCTAAATTTGTCACCCACCTAGAATTTGTGCAGAACTTGATGTTGATCATGATGTTTCTTGTACTTATCATTGACTCTGTCTAATATATCATGGACCTGCTGGTGGATGTGTTGAATGCGCTCAATGAAGCTATTAGCCCTGTCAGCTTTGGACTGGATGTGAGCTGAATCTTCCTGAGTGGTTGCAAAGGATATGGCCACATCAATGGGACATAATGGTTGGAATCTTAGCCCTACCTAAAAGGGGTTATGGCCCGCTGAGTTGTGGAGAGATCTGTTGTAAATGTGTTGGACATAGGGGGGACTTTCATCCCATTTGTGTGGATTCTTCGAGTTGTACATGTGCAAAATGTGTATCATCATCCTGTTGAAAACCTTTGTTTGGCCATTAGTTTGGGGATGGAAAGTCATGGACTTAGTAAGTGTTGTATCCAGCATCAAATAGATACTTGACCAAAATGCACTCAAGAATATGTTGTCCCGATATGAGACAATGGATTGTGGGATCCCAAAGTGTTCCCACACTTGCTCAAAGAAATGCTTAGGAGTGGCCTCTGTTGTGATACTCTTCGTACAGGTCGCCATGATGGTCATCTTAGAGAATCTATTGACGACCATGAAAATGCAGGCGTTTTCATGCTTAGTAGAAGGAAGGCCCGAAATGTAATCCATGGAGATATATTCCCAAGGTCAACTAGGAGTAGGTAGAGGAGTATATAAACCTTACTTTTTGATAGTTGGTTTGGCAATGGCATAGGCGGTGCAGGATCTAATGTACTTCCCAACATCCCAGTGAAGTTTCGGCCAATAAAAATGCTTATGCAATATCTCCACTATTTCCTCTACTCCGAAATGTTTGGTCACCCAACTGTAGTGCACCTCCCAAATCATCTTGGCACGCTCTCTTGAAGGAACACAGATGTGTCCCAGGTGGCATAACAATGCATCCTGAGGGGTAAAATTTGGAACTTTCTTCCCTTTCAGGAGTGTCTGGTATTTGTTGTTGAATTTAGGGTCACTCTCGTAACGATGCAGCCACCCTGAAATATTGTGCCCATAGAAGTCGAGCACAGTGATCAGTGCCATGACTAGTGGTCGATTGAGGGAGTCTGCAACATTATTGGTGCTTCCCTTCTTGTACTTAATGTTCAAATGAAATTTTTTCAGGTAGGTGGAGAAGTTTTGATGGTGATCATTTTGCAACTTCCCTTGTGTCTATACGAACTTCAGGGGTCAGTGGTCTGTGTGGATGACCGATTCCATCCCTAGAATGTAATGCTTCCATTGACGGTAGGCCTGCACAATGGAATACATTTATTTGTCATAAGTGGGACACTTTTGGACATGTCTTAAAGTGTCTCACTTTGGTAAGTCATTGGATGCCCATGTTGAGTAAGAACTGCACCAATAGCATAGTCGAAGGCGTCTATCTCAATCTCAAAGGGTTGTTGCAAGTCTGGTAATGTGAGCACTGGTGCAAAGCAGAGGCGATGCTTCAACTCGGAAAACACCTTTTGTTGGGTCTCGAACCCAAAAAAAATTTCTTTTGCTCCGCCTTTAGTGACTTGACTTAAAGGCCAAGTGATATGAGAGAACCCCAACACAAACCTGCGGTAGAAATTGGCAAGACCCAGAAAGCTACGAAGCTCTGTAAGAGTGGTTGGGGTTGGCCAATCCTGAATGAATTGTATCTTGGCTAGGTCCACATGCACACCCTACTCATCAATTATATACCCCATATATTGAACCTGGGTCATGCCAAAAGTGAATTTCCCAAAATTGGCACACAACTTATGTTGCTGCAGGGTTTGAAGGACCTATCAAATATGGTGGATGTGCTCTTCCCAACTCTGGCTAAAGATCAAGATATCATCTAAATACACCACCACAGATGCATTAGTGAAGGGTCGCAATATGTTCTTACATCAATCTCATGAAGGTTGCGACGACATTCGTCAACCTGAAAGGCATGACAAACCATTCGAAAAGGCCCTCCTTAGATTTGAAGGCAGACTTCCACACATCGGAGGGTTCGATAGTCACCTAGTCATAACCGGACTTCAAGTCAATATTGTTGAAATATTTGGCCCCCTTGAGCTGGTCTAGAAGGTCATCGATCTATGGGATTGGGTACCTATTCTAGATTATGATCTTTTTCAACGCCCCATGGTCAATACAGAATATCTAGGTCCCATCCTTCTTCTATACCAATACAATCGAACTCACACAGGGTGATGAGCTTAGCCTGATGTGCCTTTTCTGAAATGCTCTTGAATCTGCCTCTTAATCTCATCATTCTCAAGAATGGTGCATCAATAGATCGATCCATTGGGTAGTGGCATGTCCAGGGTCAAATCAATGGAGTGCTTAACCTGACAGTGTAAAGGTACCCCTGTAGGTGAGGCGAAAATGTCCCTGTACTTGTGGTGAAGTAAAATTCTAAGTACATACACAAACAATTCCTCTAGCCTGACAGTGGGTCTAGCCACAACCAAGACATTCTATGGAAGATTTCCTTAGGTTATAACCAATTAAGAGGGCCTACCTCTTAGTACACTTATCCCATTTGGTGATGGTATTGCTTGCTTGCTCGAATTATCTCATGCTTCCTTCTTCAAACACCTGAAACAAGTAAACAACAACAAACAACAACTGTGATAATAGACAAATTGTAGTTCAACCTACTTAACAAGTCAAGAAGCATTAAGCCATGAACATGTGAGATGACACATTATGTAGGAATTCAATCGATAGTTGCATATATATTAAATCAAGAAGAGATTACAACCATTGTCTTGATGTTGTTGTTCTCCTCCGACAAAACCAGGTTCCCACACACTTCCATTAGCATTCCATGATGGCCTCAACAATGATAATTTTAAGGCTCTTCCCTTTAGTGATCTGAAAATGGGGCGTTAAAGGTTTCTTGTCAAGCTTACAAGAACCTCTCCCACTTCCAAAGCTTAAATGTTCCCAAGGTCTAGTGATTAACCAAATGTGGAATTAATAATGTGCTTGAAAATAAGGTGTATGCTGGTGTTTATTTTTTACTATTTATGTGCTTTAAAATTCTGTTGTTTATGCTGATATAACATACATATAACAGTAAAATATTACAGCAAATAACAAACACATAAGACAACAAGTTTAATATGGAGTTCACCCAAAACTCTTGGGCTATGTCTCCTTGAGCTCTAGTCAACTCAACTAGGCTCTTTGGGATTATGGCAGCAGTTCTTTTACAATCTCCACGCTCAACTCCACTGGTTTACACAGAACACAGTGGACTTAGAACACCATCTTATCCTTGGCCCTGAAGCAATCGGCTTTCTGGCTCTAGATCTGGCTCTCACTCTTGGCTCTCGGCTCTGGTTCTGGCTCTTTGGCTCTAGCTTCTCTGAGCTCTCTCTATTGGCCTTTGCGTGCATCAATGGTTTGCTTGACCTCCAAGAGACCTTTATCAACCTTCCAGTGACCTTTAGTAGCTTTGTTGCCTATCAATCGTGCTCTCTGGCTTTTCGCTCTAGTACCTAACAGCTCTCCTTCAGCGACCTCCAGCTCTGCCAACCACCCATCAATTGGGCCTTCTGGCGCCTTTGAGGAATTTTCGCGGCTCTACGGCTTCCCCAGTTGTTTCTTTGTGTGTCATTACTCCCTTGAGACTCTCTGGCTTCTCTACATGTTTTCTGTTCTATTGGCCATCTATCTCTACAGCGCTATGAATTCAAACGCATCATTCTCTGCCAAAAACGCCCGCTTGCTATGTGGCATAGTGATCAGGGGTCATTACAGAGGTAGCAAGGCCTTCTTCCAGGCAAGAACCCAAAAATGGAGAAAAATCCAATACACGGAGATTTCTCTGAAATTACACTATCGGGCGTGAATTCCGGACTTGAAATTTCATCAAATCGCCCCTATAACCCTATTGGGTCTGCCATTAGTCGCAATATCACTATCGCATCATCACATGGCCAAAATCCCAAATACACAGGATAACACAGAAAATCTAAATTCTCAGACTTCAAAAATTATGTAATCGGGCTTATAATCCCCATCGAGTCCGGCCCTTATCGCTTATCGCAATCGCAATCACATTAGCCCTGCTATCTGGGATCGCCGATCGTTTATTTAATCTGGATCGTTGATCTGATCCCTGATCGGATGATCCATACCGAATTTCATATCACTATCACATCGACCCTTTGTGTCGGGGATCGCCAATTTCCCGACCACCGATTTAATCCTGGTCGTTGATCTCATTTCCGATCCAATGGCTGAGATCGCACGCCACGGATCGGCAATCGCATGTCGCATATGGTATCAGCCCCTTTTAAATTGTTGCGATACGATGTTGCGATGTGATATATCGCAATCGCATGTCGCATAGTCCCGGGGTTCCTTCCCTTATCTCATAGCATCGCCGACGCCGGCGATCGGAATGTCACATCGGCCCAGGGTCCTTTCCTTATATTATTTGCATATGCCTGCCTCCGACCTGATATGTTGGGGATCGGTAATCGGGGATCTCTTTCGCCTTTGCTTTAAGTCCGCCTCTTGGACCATTCCGATGCGATTTTCCTTTATAAAGCCCTTTAGGCCATTTTTTTGAATATTTTGCCTCTTTTTCAAAGGAAAAAGGACAACTTCTTTCTGCGATAACTTCTGCATCTCAGGTCCATTTTAGCCCATTCAAATTATAGTAGATTCAGAATAAAAAGATCTACGCAATGGGACTATTTCCACGAGAATCCTTAAACTTTCATTTTCCTCTGTGAGGAACACTTAGACTTAGAAGTCTATCATAAATCCATTTTGGATCACGCTTTCCCACTAAAGAATTTTTGGTCTCCAAAAGACTGATATACTGATCTGAACAGTAAATGAGAGTAACAACACCCTCTTCTTTCAGCCTCCACACACTTGCCTTGCATAGTGCCTCTGAACTAAAGCCTTTGACCACTTTCCTTCTTGGATGTGTTGGTCCTCCTGGGAAGCACTGCCTTCCTCCTTGCCTTCCTGCAGAACTCCTACTGATATGGTCACAGAAGTTAGTTTGAACTTTTCTGCCTTGATCATTGATCCAAGGTGGCTCAAACAAATTTGAATTACATCTTCTCCACAAGATTCTCATTTGTACTTGTTTGACAAGCTGTCAACAACAACTGTTAACAACAACAGAAACACAGACAACAACTGGATGGACTGAACTCCTGCTTCAACAAAAGAAACAGATTTCACATCTTGTGGACACCTCCATGTCTTACATCTGCATACAAATTATGGACTAGATAACAAGCCCACAAAACATGCATTCAAAACAAATGACCCTTCAAGTTAAGCATGTAGAAAAATACCATTAGGAATCTTTTTCAAAAGATGAAACACTTTATCATTATCTCCATCTTGGAGACCAAGTTAACTTCTCCGAAGTCAACATTGCATCACATGCATGTCAAAGCAATCAACCCTACAAGTTAATTGCACATACATCAAAAACAAGGAAATCATCAACATCCTTGTGTTCATGCACAACATTCTCATGCATGCATTTCATCCTTCAACTTTCGCTTAAGCACATTATACTTTCGAAGCTGAAATGAAATATAATGTTGCAGCAACAAAGTGAGTCTCCTACTCAACTTCTCTATTCACCTTCTTGGTAAAATCTTGCAACTTGCATTCCATTAACAAATAAATTCAAATATATGCATCAATAGACATGTAATCTTAATTAGATAAGAACTCTAACAATTTCTTACCAACCCATTTCAAAGGTCTTTCCTTTGTCTGCACATCAGCATCAACATGTGAATCATCCTGAGACACATCATTCATGGAATCTTCCTTTCCATTTCTGCCATCTTCTCTTTCCACCTTCTTCAGCTTTCATGGAAGCATTGCCGGATTCAAAGTCCAACATTTTGCAGCAATATGTCCTTGCTTATGGTAGTAAGTGCAACACATGTGCATCCTCTTGACAGCATGATTCGCCTTGTCCAATGGACCTTTGGCTTCTTGCTTCCTTTCCTTCAAAAGTTTCATGTATGTGGCCATTCTCTTCCAACATCTAGAAACATGATGGTTATCCAAACCACAAAAGGAACATGCAATTCTTTTCCCATATCTATGTGGAAATTTATCATGCTTTGCAAAATCAAAAGGAATATGGTAAGAACCATATTTATATCTTTATCTTTCACCTTTATTGCCTTCATGAGGAGGTGAAGCAAATGAAGAAGTTGCTCCCTTTGGAACACCATCAATCTCTTTGTTATGGCATAAATCTACCTCAGGCTGAGAAAGGCAGGATCTAGGGTAACATCAAACCACGCTTAACCTGGTAGCTAGCCCTACCAGGTCGGGAGAGGGCTCTCTCCTTGTCAATCTAAAGAAAATATGGTCAATAAAGCTTGAGGTGACTGATGTGATGATTGATTTTAGGCTAGGTATGTGAGCTGAGAAGTTTGAATGAGTTTAATTTTGTTTTACTGGCTCAAATCTGAAAGGCATATTTGGGTCCGGGGAATGGACACAGTCTTGCAGAGATCTCTATGGGGCGAGGTAGAAAAATGGTTCAGTACTTCAAATTGAATGAGATGGAGAGATTTTAGACTGGTGAGGAGTTGGAGAGGGCATGAAAGTCTCAGGGATCCTCTTCAAATAGCTAAAAACATAAATAACTAAACAAACCGTAGAGCACTGCAATTTCAATGAATTCTACCTTTTATCCTTGTTTCATTTAGTTAAGATGAACAGAGAGAGATTATGGCATACATAAAACACATGTAAAATTGAAATCACTAAAGGAAAAACAATACCAAATCAAGTTGCCACAAGAATCCCATAAATTGTTGCAAACCTTAGTCTATTCCTTTGCCAAACTGCTAAAATGAGTGTACAATAATGCTCAAGGCATTCACAAGAGTCCAAACTTTACAAATGACAAAAAAACTACTAGATATAGGCATCAAACAACTCATGCTAGGCTTTATGGGTTTAATTCATGAGTTTAGGATTTGTTTCAACAAGATCTAAACTAAGAACTAAAAAGTAGGCAATGGAACAGCATGCCTCTAAAACCTAGGAAACTGATTCATTTAGTTGAAAACTACTTTTTCATAATGAATCTACCTCTATGAGTGAAAATTTGGCATAATTACATCAAAATCCATCAAGTCACATTAAATTACATCATGAGTTTGACTATTAGAAAGAGAAAAGTCAAACTATGAAGAAACTAGGCGAAAAACAGAGTTTTTTGGCCAAAATGAGCAAATTTCATCCTGTGCGTCGCGCTCTTGTCCCTATGTGCCATGCTACTTTGGAGCTGATTTTCGAGGCCTTCCCATGCACCAAATTTGCTCCAAGTTGTATTGTTGGAAAGGTCTACCTGTCTACTTTCCAGAACAAGTGGAATTTCTAAATTTGGTCTCCATTTGCCCCTCCAAAAATGAGTTTTCCCAACACTGCTTCATGTGTGTCCCAAAAGGGGCAGAAAGGTCATTTTTGAGGTGTTTTTGACCCTTTTAGAAGCTCAAAACCTGTCAAAATTTCTTGGCCATGTGAGGGCATTCATATTTTTCCATGAGAAATCCAAAAAAGTTGAGTTTTCCTCAAAAGGAAGTCTCTAGCAAAAGCGCGTGCCACCTCAAGCAGAAAAACCTGTTTTTTAGGCCAAAAATTCAAAATTTGCAAAATGTTTCCCAAATTTCTTGAAATTTGGGTTGGGTGTTCCTCATCAGGTGCTGTGTTGGGCTAAGGAAGCCTCAGCCAAGATTTGGATTCTATCTTGCTCTTTTCTCTTCCTCATGGCTTTCTTCAACTTGGCCTTCAAAATCCTAATTCTCGCTTGGCACACCTTGTTTCTCGCCAAGTAGTGGTATGCCATGTTCCTTAACATATTTTTCTCATTGTTGGCCTTCTCCAACATCCTCTCCAAGTGCACGTTTGTTATCTCGAGCCAAGATTCACGATCAACTTGAATTTCTTGCTCAAGTGTTGTCAACTTGGTTTTCCTCCTCTTGGTAGCTTGTCGTTTTGCCTTCATATTTTTGAGCTCCATGATGGTTTGCTGATCCTCTAGCTGCTTGTTCCTCTGCTCAAAATAGTTAATTATCCACTTTGGCTCTTTCCAGATTGAGAGACAAATGTTGAATGTCATCTTGTTGCTCCCGAATGATCTCTTTGAGCTTTGAGCTTTGTGAGCCCAAATCAGTGTCATCATCCTGAATAAGAATGAAATCTGCCTCTTGACCTCCTTAAGGTCCCTCATCATGCAAGGGCTTCTTACCCTTGTCCTGTACTTGCTCTGTTGATGGAGGAAACGAGACCCCTTCCACCCCAAGTGGAGATAGTACTCGTTTCGCTGTTGCAAACAACCTCCTAGTGCCCTTTTGGTATGTGACAAACGCTGGCACACTAGTGGTTTGTATCTCATGAACCTCCTACTAATGTGAAGACTCTCCTGCCTCATGAAAAACTGTTGAGGGCACTTGAGGACCTGTAAATACCTCATGTGCAATGAAATCCTCCCATGAGATATTAGTAAACCAAGCTTATACAAACCCACAATTTTGATTAGTGCAAAGTGATAAATACTGGTATACTGCTGATGAGGAGGCTTCCTTTGCACTAAGGTGGTCATCTTCTCAATATTCCAGCAAATGAAATAGGGGAGGTTCATCATCCTCACCCTAGTAAAGTGTATCAACAATCTGATATGATAGGCGTATAGACGAGAAAATCTGCCCTCACAGCTAAAATATTTAATTATGAGTTTCATCAAGGGAGCATATGTGTCTTGTAGGTACTTGAATGGGAAAACTCTACTGACATGTCTCTGAAAACCAACCTTGATATAAGGCTCATAATGATCTTTGTCTACCAGCTACCTCTTATTCCACTGCTCACCTACATTTGGAATATTGATTGCTTGAGCAATAGTCTCAGGTGTCAAGGTGAATGTCACACCTGCCAAAGTGACTTGGCCATTATGAAGATGGAGCACAAACAATCTGGCCAGCTCATGGTGGTATTTGACTCTTTCCACCAACTCACAAAACTAATAACAAGATTGGTGTTGGAAGCATGTGACAGCAAGAGGACAGGACAACAGCTCGGCAAGTGAAGTAGGCTCCTCCCGGTTATGTTTTCCACTCTTATGAGGTCTCCTTGGTGCATGCATTTCTCTAGAAGAGTCACTGACTGTTTCCTCATTTTTGTCATAGGAAGAATCTGACTCCATGTTTGCCAATGTTTGAGTTTTCTTAGATGAGTATGAAGAGATTTTATGGTGTCAATAGGTTTTTGCTGCCAAAGATATGAATTTATGAGGGACTATGGAGGGAATGTGTATGAGGGGTTTGGGAATGCTACTGATAGGTTTTTGGGGAATAGAAGGGTTTAGGGGATGATATTTAGAGTTTGGGAATAGCAATTAGGATTTGGGGATATTTGACTAGGGTTTGGGATAGTGGGATTAGGGATTTAGGGTTAGTAGTTTAGGGATATGGGGAATATGGAATGGGAAATATGAATGAAAAGGGAGGGAGAAAATGAAGTGAGGGTGAGGGAATGAGGGAGTGAAAAATGATAAAAGTGGGATTTAGTAGCAAAAATGCAATTTGTAAACCCTATGCAATGTTTTTTAACAAGCAATGCAAGGAGCTAGGGTTTCAATTTTTTCCCATTAAATCACCATAAACACTAAGACAATCTCATTCATTGGCCATGAGGGACCATCAACTTACTTGGACAATGGAGAATTTAGCAATTTTGAGAGTTTGGAGGAGGTTGTGAGTGAATTCGGGCCTTGTAGTCCTGTGCGCCGCGCCACCTCACAGGTGCGCCACGTTGCCTCAATGCATCGCGCCCGTTAGAAAATTACACTGCCAACTATTGCCCAGTGTGCCGCGCTGGATGAGTGCACCGCACCCACGCCCAAGTGCGCTGCGCCTGCAATTTTCCTTGTTTTGGCACAAAAATCACTCTCTTGGCTCTTGGAACACAAATACACTTGCTGTCTTTCTCTTGGGGACACAAATGAACATTTTTTATATGAATACACTTTATATACATATGGTTTTGATTTTTCACTTACAAAAACCCACTCTTCTAATGTTTGATTTTCATTTGCCTTTTAAAACTCTGTTTTGGGCAGTTTGCTTTAGTTTTGCCTTTGATGGACTGAATGCTTAGACTTTTTGTTTGCTTTGCAGGTGGTGGAGTTTCAGGGGCTTGGCAAAGTGACCAGGGTTGCCTCTGAAATTATTACATATGGAAAAAATGAAATTACATCAAATTTATACATGAAACATAAAAAAACTCTGTTTTTCCTCAAAACAGGGTTTTGAGGACAAATCAATCACTGAGCACGTGATAATGGAAATTATTGTTGCTAAGACTTTATTTGACCTCCTCATGTGCCTGTTGACCGTTATTGAGCATTGACAAGACCTTATTGACGAAACCCTAGACCTAATGAGACCTGAAACCCTAAAAATGACTTTTGTAGATTTAAAGACAAAAAATGACTGTAGGTGATCTAGATATATGAAAATGGGCCAGCAGGTAAAGGACATGAGGGAAAATGTATAATATGCCACTACCATCAAATGATCCATGACCCTAATGTAATGCAGCTGATCGGATGAGACACCCAACATGCAATGCAACAAGTGAATTTGATCACTTATGGAGGGATGAAGATACCGACATTAACACTCTCCAAGGTTTTTAGAGTCTCCACAACTATCTGGTTCAAGTATGTGCTTCTAAACACCTCCATCCTACAAATGATGTTTCAAGCTATTGCATTTCTCCTGAATAAAATCTTCACACGCTTGAGGTAGAGGACCTAAAATGAAACTCCTTCTTGGAACTGTTTCAATGGCCTTCATGGCAGCTTTGGAACTTTCTCCATAAGATTGTCCATAGCCAAGACCCAAATACTTAGGCCTTTCCTCAACCATTATTGGTTCAACAATACCTTGTGCATGTTTACCCAAGCCTTTTCCTTCATATCCCATCTTGGACATTAGCTTGGAACCTATGCCTCTGGTATGTTTTTCAAAAAAAACAATACAAGCATTCTTAGAAAAATTTGAAGACAAATAGGAACTATTTACCTCTTCTCAATCCGATGATTGACTAAGGATTCTTTGGCAACAACGAGCTGTGACTCCAACTGATGCATCCTTTTCAGGTTCATATTTGCAAATATGAATTTGCCTCTCCATTTCCTGCAATTTGTCAGAAAGCAACTGCTTCCCTTCCTCCACAGAATTCAACTGCTCTCTAAGTATGCTGCTCTTTCTTCCATCCTCATACATTTCTCTCACCATATCCATCATGGTGGACAAGCCTTGCTTCATGTCTTCATCAAAGACTCTTGTGAAGAAAGAAGAATTTGAGGACTCACTTGTAGAAGTTGTCATTATGCCAATGAACAAAGAACTTCAAACAAGATTAATAAAGAGCTTATTCAACAACCTTTTGCAACAAACCTCTTGTGATTCAAGGATTGCTTTGAGGTCCTTTAGGATAAGAAGAATTCCTTCAGCCCTTCTTCCTTCTTGTCCTTCCTGGACTGAGCTATCAATAGCTTTCCCTTCACCTCTGCAAACTCAAACAATAGTCAGTCTACAAACAAGCATACAATCAATCAGACAATCAATCCTTGACTGCCCAAACACCTTTCAGACAAGCAATCTTTGCTCTGTCAATCAAGCATTCTAATCTGATACCACTTGCTCTGGTATAACCAGCTTTGATATCACCTTCTTGAAGGTGGGGTTAACCAATCTTAGGCTCTGATACCACCTGATCTGAAAATGGGGCGCTAAAGGCTTCTTGTCAAGCTTACAAGAACCTCTCCCACTTCCAAAGCTTAAATGTTCCCAAGATCTAGTGATTAACCAAATGCAGAATTAATAATGTGCTTGAAAATAAGGTGTATGCTGGTGTTTATTTTTGACTATTTATGTGCTTTAAAATTATGTTGTTTATGATGATATAACATACATATAACAGTAAAATATTACAACAAACAAACACATAAGACAACAAGTTTAATATGGAGTTCACCCAAAACTCTTGGGCTACGTCTCCTTGAGCTCTAGTCAACTCAACTAGGCTCACTGGGATTATGGTAGTATTTCTTTTACAAGCTCCATGCTCAACTCCACTGGTTTACACAGAACGCAATTGGCTTAGAAAACCATCTTATCCCCGTCTCTGCAGTTCTCAGATTTCTGGCTCTGGCTCTGGCTCTGGCTCTTCAGCTCTGGCTTCTCTGAGCTCTCTCTCTCAACCTCTGTTGCATCAATGGTTTGCTCGACCTCCAAGCGACCTTTAGCAACCTTTAGCAACTTTTTTGCTTGTCAATCGTGATCTCTGGCTTTTTGCTCTCGTATCTAATAACTCTCCTTCAGCGACCTCCAGCTCTGCCAACCACCTTGTCAATTGGGCCTTCTGGCTCCTTTGAGGCATTTTCCCAGCTCTGCGGCTTCCCCAGCCATTTCTCTGCGTGTCATTACTCCCCTGTGGCTCTATGGCTTCTCTGTGCGTTGTCTGTTCAACTGGCCATCTGGCTCTATGGCTCTGTGGCTTCAAACGCATCATTGTCTACCAAAACCACCCACTTGCAGCATGGCATAGTGATCAGGGGCCGTTATAGAGGGATCAAGGCCTTCTTCCAGGAAAAAAACCTGAAAATGGAGAAAAATCCAATACACGGAGATTTTTCTGAAATTACACTATTGGGCGTGAATTTCGGACTTGAAATTTCATCAAATCGCCCTTCTAACCCTATCAGGTCCGCCATTAGTCGCAATATCTCTATTCCATCATCGCATGGCCAAAATCCCAAATACACGAGATAACATAGAAAATCTGAATTCCCGGACTTCAAAAATTATGTAATCGGGCTTATAATCCCCATCGGGTCCGGCCCTTATCGCTTATGGCAATCGCAATCGCATTAGCCCATCTATCAGGGATCGTCAATCGCCGATTGACGATTTAATCTGGATCGTTGATCTGATCCCTGATCGGACGGTCCAGATCACATCACATATCTCTATCGCATCGGCCCTTTATGTCGGGGATCACCGATCTACCGACTGCCGATTTAAACTTGGCCGTTGATCTCATTTCCAATCCGACGGCTGAGATCACACGCTACGGATCGGCAATCGCATGTCGCATATGGTATCGACCCCTTTTATATCGCTTCGATACGATTTTGTGATGCGATATATCGTGATCGCATGTCGCATATTCCCGGGGTTCCTTCCCTTATCTCATAGCATCGCCGACGCCGATATCAGTGATCACAATGTCGCATCGGCCCGAGGTCCTTTCCTTATATTATTTGCATATACCTGCCTCCAACCCGATATGTTGGGAACCGGTAATCGGGGGTCTCTTCCGCCTCCGCTTTAAGTCCGCCTCTTGGACCATTCCGATGCGATTTTCCTTTATAAAGCCTTTTAGGCCATTTTTTTGAAGATTTTGCCTCTTTTTCAAAGGACAAAGGGCAACTTCTTTCTGTGATAACTTCTGCATCCGAGGTTCGTTTTAGCCCATTCAAATTGTAGTAGATTCAGAATGAAAATATCTAGACAATGTGACTATTTCCAGGAGCATCCTTCGACTTTCATTTTCCTCTGTGAGGAACACTTAGACTTAGAAGTCTATCCAAAATCCATTTTGGATCATTTAGGCTTCACACGAAAGCAAATTCACACTTCTCCCTCACACACAACTAGAGAGATACAACTATGAATAGCTTGTTGTTTACTCCAAACTTAATCAGCACTAGCACACCAACATTAACACTTGCTTCTACTTGGGAAAAATGGAGTTTTATATAGCATGAATGGATGGGAGATGGTTCCTCTTTTCATGGGAGAAGGTATTATCTATTGAGGTAGTTCCATCCTTATTGGGGAAGGAGCCCAAACTGACATCCTTGACATCATCCAGCTCAACCATTTACTAGACTTTTGTTGCGAAGCTTCTAGAGTTGGAAACTTTGGCTCCTTATTTAAAAAAAATTCCAAAAGAAGATCGGCACAACTGAAACAAAGCTCAGTCGCTCCGGTTGGCACTAGGGACAGTGTTAATCCCTACATATCAACGCAAGGAGGATAAAGGTCATTAGCGTCGGTCTTGTAAACTAGGAAAAACAAAAGATTTGTGGGAAATGGTGCAAAAGGGAATTGTTCTACTCATGAAGAGGGACACGATGGGAGTTTCTTCATGAAGGGAAAGCATGTAGGGTTCATTGTAGAGGTCCTTCGGGATCAAGGAATGGGGAGTACACGAACAGTGACAAAATGTTGTGTAACAGATCCCCCCTAAAGTGTGAAGGCCAAAATAGAGTAAGGGATGAAACGATTTATGAATAAGTGCGGGGAACCAGAGTCTGTCATCAGAAAACCTACAAGCAAGTACAGATACATAACTGAAAACTTTATCAAATGATACATGAATCATGGCATGGGCGCATCCACCCAGAGAATGATCATGTAAATGGATCTAGACATGGGCGTAGCCATTCGATAAAAAGGATCATATCGAAACCAAGCTATGTTCACATCCATCCAATAATGAGAAGGATCACATATGATAACTCATGGTATGGTCGCAACCATCCATATAAGAGAGACATGTATATCAACATAATCATGTCACACCACCTTGAAACCTAGACATCTGTAATCTGAGCCCAGGGTCTTGCACTCCAACACGACTCGATCAAAGTACAAATTCTAACATGAGAATAGATGTGTTGACGTCAAACATGCTAGAAAATCGCTTGATTACCAATCAATGATGTAAACTATTAATAAATGCAAGAGAAACCACCAATAATGACAATGGTGCTCAAGGTACTAGCAGCACAATCCATGGAATGTGAATAGAGGAATTGAAGTCGAACACCCGTGAAATCACCCGATCGAAGGCCAATGATGTGAACTTGTCGTCGAGTGCGAAGAACTTTCCATTAAGGAATGCAAGCTCTAAGGTACTGGAAGGGAGTCTCTCGGTCAACTTCTCGGATAATGAGCTGAAGTTTACAGGAAGTGACCGTGTCGAAAGAGGGCCATAATTTATCCCACATAATCGACACGAGACAAAGGGATGCAAAATGATTTTGGATGATATAGAGAATCAGGGGTAAGTGTAACTGCAGAAGGACAACTCTTGAACATATCGTAGCACGACTAGAAGTTTGGCGGATTTTGGATCCATAGGATCGGTGGCCATGATGATGTGTCAGAGATCAAATGGAATGTAGGTTTTAACCCTGTACAGAAATTACCTGCATATGAATTCTAAAACATGAAAAATAAATAATGCGAGAGCATAACACATAAAACACATATTCACAGAGATTTCCCCTGGATCCCAAAACTAGGACTACCAGCTTGATTTTTCATTATGTTCCTTTCAATGTTATAATACATATTTATACATGCCAAAGCATCCAATACCATGGACCGAAAAACCATCGTGTCCAATACCATGGACCGAAAACCATCGCGTCCAAAAAACATGTGCGAAAATCATGCACAAAACCATAGGTGGGTCCGCCCAACCTAACATAGGGTCCAAAACCAAAATTTTCTAGGCGCTGCCCTAGACCCCATAAAGTGGGGTTACGGGTGCCCCTCAAACCCCCAGTGACCCCCCCCCCCCCCCGCTACACAATTGGTGCAACAAAGGGGGTGCTCCGCCCCCCCTCTAACCCCCTGGTTAACTACGTGGGCTAGTCGTGGAAAGAATATAACACAACCCAACATTCTCCCACTTGTTTTTTTCTTTCCACAGGGGGCTTGAAATGCCCATTTTTTCTCTACACTTCTTAGAGCTCACAGATTTTGTCAATGCATCTACAGTATTCTTCAAAGTGTCCACCTTTACCAGCAACACCTTTTTGTCTTCTATCATATCCCTCACAAAGTGATACTGAACATCAATGTGCTTTGTCTTTGAATGATATGCGGGGTTCTTTGCCAAGAAAATTGCACTTTGGCTGTCACAGTCTATCCTTATAGCTTCCTATGCTAAACCCATACTTGAACACAATCTCTGCAACCAAACTGCTTCCTTGCTTGCATGAGTGGTTGTCATGTATTCTGCCTTTGTAGTTGACAGTGCCACTACAGATTGTTTCTTACTCATCCAACTGACTGCACCTCCAAATAGGTTAAACACATACCCACTTGTAGATCTTCTCTGATCCATACCTCTAGCCCAGTATGCATCAACAGAGCCATGAATATCCAACACTCTGTCCAATCCTAGTCTTCCTTGGTAGCACAAACCATAATCACTAGTGCCATGCAAATACTTGAAAACCCACTTCACTGCTATCCAGTGCTCCTTCCCTGGTTTTGACATAAACCTGCTCAATACTTTCACTGCATGTGCAATGTCTGGTCTAGTACAGACCATTGCATACATCAAGCTACTGAGTGCACTTGCATATGGAACACAGGACATGTCCTCTTCCTCTTCTTGTGTCTTGTGACATTGTTCAATAGATAACCTCACACCTACAGGAATAGGAACCTTCACCAGTTTACTATCCTGCATATTAAACCTCTGCAATATTGTCTCGACATACTTCCTCTGGTTTAACCAGAGCTTCCTTTTTGCCCGATCTCTTTTAATTTCCATGCCCAAAATATAGTTTGCAGCACCAAGATCTTTCATGTCAAATTTGGAGGACAATTGGGTCTTCAAATCCTGGATAACTTCTTTGTCATTTCCAACCAACAACATATCATCCACATACAAGACCAGATAAATAACACGGTCGCAAACTAATTTAAAATACACACAGAGATCTGCTTTGCTTCTAGTGAAGCGAAGTCCCCTTATAAATGTATCAAATTTCTTATACCACATCCTCGGTGACTGTTTGAACTCATACAGAGACTTCTTTAACTTACACACTAGTTCTTTCTTACCCTTCACTGCAAATCCTTCAGGTTGCTTCATGTAGATCTCCTCTTCCAGATCCCCATGAAGAAATGTTGTCTTCACATCCATCTGTTCTACCTCAAAATCAAAAGCAGCAACAATAGGTAAAAGTGATCTAATAAAAGTTACCTTGGCAACATGAGAAAAAATATCACCAAAATCAATTCCTGGCACCTGGGAATAACCTTTTGCTACCAACCGAGATTTGTATTTCTCCACTTTTCCTTCTACATTTGTCTTCTTTTTGAATACCCATTTGCTGCCAATGGGTTTCCTTCCAGCCGACAACTCCACCAGATCCCAAGCCTCATTTTTATGCAAAGATGCCATTTCATCAACCATGGCCTCCTTATAGAGTTTTCCATCCTCTAAATCCACTGTTTCCTTCACAATTCTGGGATCATCATCAATAACAGACAAAGAAAAATTTGAACAAAAATCATATGGACTATACCTTTCTGGTTGCCCTCTTTCTCGAACTGATCTTCTCACAGCCGGAGTTTGTGGCTCTTCATCTTCTGATTCCTCCTCTGCTGTAGAGTCTGATTCTTCCTCCTTTAGCTCAAACTCTATCTTCTCAGGTTCCTTTGGTTGGACTTCATGTTTAATAACATCTTTTACTTCTCTGAACACCACATTTCGTCTATACACAACCTTCTGTGTCACTGGGTTCTAAAGCTTATAACCCTTTAAACCATCCTTATACCCAATAAAGATGCACTTTTCAGATTTACTATCCAACTTGGTTCGTTTCTCCTTTGGAACATGTACATATGCATCACATCCAAATACCCTCAGATGTGAAAGAGAGGGTTTCTTACCAGTCCATACCTCTTGTGGAGTCTTATCCTCCAACGCTGATGAAGGTGACCTGTTGACTAGGTAACATGCAGTATCCACCGCCTCTGCCCAGAATTCCTGTCCTAACCCAGCACCACTGAGCATGCTTCTTGCTCTTTCCGTCAACGTCTTGTTCATTCTTTCTGCAACTCCATTTTGCTGAGGTGTATATGGAGTAGTCTTTTGTCATGCTATACCACACTTCTTGCATAATTCTTCAAATTCCTTACTGCAAAACTCTCCACCATTATCTGTCCTCGGCACCTTTATCTTCTTCTCTGTCTAGTTTTCCACTAGAGCCTTAAATTCTTTAAACCTGTCAAAGACTTCAGATTTCTTCTTAAGGAAATATATCAATGTATTCCTTGAGAAGTCATCTATAAATGATACATAGTACACAGACTTACCCAGTGATGGAACCTTCATAGGTCCAAACACATCACTGTGCACAAGCTCTAATATATGTTTCACCCTCTTACCATTAGAGGGGAAACTCACTCGATTTTGCTTCCCATATACACAATTTTCACAGAAATCAAAATCCAGAGAGCTATTACTCATACCTTCTACCATACCTTTACCGTGAAGTATTCGAAGGCCCTTCTCTCCAATACGTCCAAGCCTTTGATGCCACAGCATTGTCTTCTCTCTAGAGACCACTAGATCTTCTGCTCCACTTTCAGGAACCATAGAACTATTGCACCTATCAATAACAGTGCTACCTTACAGCTTGTACAGAGCTCCAATTCGAACTCCCCGCATCAGTACTAGTGCTCCTCGAACCATTTTGTAGGTATCCTTCTCGAACACTGTTTTTACACCTGCATCATCCAACTTGCTTACAGAAATCAGATTTCTGGCTAATGCAGGAATATGCAAAACACCCGGAAGTGTTCTAACCCTTCCACCTTGCAACATCAACTTTACTTTTCCGCGACCAATGATTCTAGCCTTCCTATCATCCCCTAAGAAGACATCACCACCATCATATTTCTCATACTCGAAGAACCATTTTCTATGGGGAGTGAAGTGAAAGGATGCACATGAGTCAATCAACCATGCCTCATGATCTACATGTGTACTTGAAGAAGCCAAGTACACATCCCCACCTTCATCTGAGGTGGTTTTCGCCTCTGCAAAAGGAGCATCATCATATCCCTTCCCTTTATCAAGAGCTTTAGATTTACGGTCCCTTTTGAAGTGGCTTTCCTTTCCGCATTTCCAGAACACCACCTTTACAAGTTTTCTTGGAGATTTAGATCTCCCACTCGATGACTTATTTTTGTTTCTGTTTTGGGACTATCCTTGTACAGGCAAGGCATCACCATTTTGGCTCTCCATATTTTTCCGTCTCATCTCCTCCGTCAGCAAGGCTGAGACTATTTCATCAAACTACAAGGCACTTGCATTGCTACCTATTGCAATAACCAGACCATCCCACGAATCTGGTAGAGAACACAACAAACTAATGCACTTATCTTCATGTGAAATTTTAATATCAAAAGATGCTAACTGACTTACCACAGTATTAAAAGCGTTCAGATGCTCTGTCACCGAGTCTCTATCTTTCATCCTCAGGTTATATAGCTTTTTCCGCAGGAACAGTTTATTCACCAAAGACTTAGATTGGTACAAAGTCCCTAACTTGTCCCACAAAGCCTTCGCTGTAGCTTTCCCTGATACATTCAGCAATACTGAATCTGAGACACACAATCGTATTGTGCTCTTTTCCTTCCGATCCAACTTCTTCCATTCTTCATCGAACACTCCTATTGGTTTAGTACTCAGATCTACCACGATCCACTGATCTTTATCCACCAATAGATCCTCCATCTTGAGTTTCCACAACTCAAAACTCTGACCATTAAATTTCTCGATCTCTATCTTTCCACTACTCGCCATCTTCTTTCACCACTAGAATCGATCTCACAGATCTCCCACTGAACAGGGTCTACCACAGGCCTGAGCGAAATCCCTCAGCAACAAAGGCATCCCCTTGAAGCCAAATATGCTCTGATACCAAATGTAGGTTTTAACCTGGTACAAAAATTACCTGCATATGAATTCTAAAACACAGAAAATAAATAATGCGAGAGAATAACACATAAAATACATATACACAAAGATTTTCCCCTGGATCCCAAAATCGGGACTACCAGCTTGATTTTTCATTATGTTCCTTTCATTGTTATAATACATATTTATACATGCTAAAGCATCCAATACCATGGACTGAAAAACCATCGCGTCCAATACCATGGACCGAAAACCATCGCGTCCAAAAAACATGTGCGAAAATCACGCACAAAACCATTGGTGGGTCCACCCAACCTAACATAGGTCCAAAACCAAAATTTTCTGGGGCGCTGCCCTGGACCCCATAAAGTGGGGTTACAGGTGCCCCTCAAACCCCTAGTGACCCCCCCTCACTACACAATCGGCGCAACAAAGGGGGTGCTCCGCCCCCCCTCTAACCCCCCAGTTAACTATGTGGGCTAGTCGTGGAAAGAATATAACACAACCCAACATGGAAGGAAAAAATGAACAGCCTAACCTAGGAAGGTCAACGAAAAAAGGAGGATATCCCATCTCGACACGAAGCAAAAAGTGTCATGTTGAAGAGTGAGCTGCCGACACAACAGATTAGATTTCCAAATTTTCCCTCCACCATTTCTAGCGAGTACCCTAGTTATTTTTACACAAGCTTGAAAGGGATAGCATATGCTTGTAATATAAGTCCATCCTTTGGATGGATCTATCCTAGTAAGTTTTACGAGCCCTAGGAAGGAGTAGCTCAGTCTCGTCATAATGAAAAGTCCTATGTCGTTTAATTTTTTAACGAGTCTGACAAAGGTGAAACTCGGCATCTTTTTCATGTTTAGAGAGTTTGAAAAAAACACAGAAAAGAAAACTCCACATGGTCCATTTTCGTACATTTGTGTGTCTCGAGCTCGAAAAGGTAGTAAACGATACTTGAGAGAGCCACTTGACAATTTCATTCAAGGAGTACCTTTTTCGTAAATAGTTCATCCCAGCCCGAAAAAGGGGTAAGCGTATACTGGGGAGATGATGTTTCATAGCCTTTAACGAGTTGAAAACGACAAGAGCTCGACAACCTTTTCATGTTTAAAGGGTCGAAAAAGTGCTAAAAGCAGAACCCCCATTTTTATTCTCTTTAACGATTCAAAAAAGGGAAAAAATAATCGGCAACCTTTTCATCTTTTACGAGTCAGAAAAGAGCTTAAGGGTGACTCATCATGGAGGTACGAGTGGTATAAAGGGTAGCAACTGGTTCCAACAATGGAGGAACTACTCAAAACATGTAATGGTCAAGAGGTTGGCTAATAAAACCACTCATTTTTGTGGTTCCTCGAGAAAGGAAGAAACATCCAAGTGAAAGCATATTATCGGCCAAAGAGATGGAAGCAATGGAATAAAATACCAAGGCTCATATAGCAGAAATTAGCTGATAAAAACGGCAATCACGAGATGTAAATTGGGCATGGGTTCATTTTTTCACAAGCTTGAACCATCGAGAACTTTGCTTGGATTCGGTTTCGTGTTTACACAAGCTTGAAACAAAAAACTATGCTTGCTATAAGTTTTCATGCCCCTAGCATAACGACTCAATCGAGGTGCATGCCCCCTGTTGAGAATGCAACAAGATGATGGAGCTTAGTGGAAAGGAGTCGCCTTCACTAAGTGGGCCCGCAGGCTA